>JAPYZH010000465.1:0-50688 GCA_030523085.1 Meteorus colon | reverse complement strand
ATTAATCGTGCAATGATTGACATTTATGATAATCATAGTGAATATCAATTACGTATTCTTGTTCAGACAGATAAATTCAACGACAAAACAATTTTAAATAATATAATTATGCTTAGACGTGGTCATCGAACACTCTCAATTATTTGTTCACGTATTTCAACAATTTATAGTACTCCAATATTATTTTCTATCACTTATTTCTCAGGTCTTTTTGTTTATTATATTTTTTTTGTTGTCGAGCCATTTATTAATGTGAAGAAGGAAAGTAATTTCGGATATGAAGAATTAGAGACGTTGTTATTATTAGTCGGTTCAATTATCGTGACTGCTGCTATCTGTATTTATGCTAGTGGAGTTGTAAATGCTGTAAGTGTTGAAAAAAAATAATCAAAATTCTCCTCTTTTTATTCTCTATTGTTTGCTGTATTAATTTTTATTATTTATCACTGTTTTCACATTTTCAGATGAAGTTGGCTGCTGATGGAATAAATAAATTGATCAATGCAAGATTGGCAAATCGTGAAATTAATTGGGAGGTGATTTATTAAAATTAATTGCAGAGTTTAATTGAAAATTGTCGTGAATTTTTATTCAATAAATGATTTTGTTTATTAGTTGGAGCAGTTTTCACTTGAATTGTTACATTGTTATGTTAATTTTGATGCTTGTGGGATTTTTGTTATAGACTGTTCTCTTCTGGCATCAGTAAGTGTCTCAATAAAATTTTTCTTCTATAATAAAATTATTCTATTTCATATTATTGAATCTATTTTTTTTGTTCACAGATTGCCAGTATGACAATGACGTATGTAATCCTATTGGTACAATCAGTAGGAAAGTGACTGCAATAAAACATGAATGAATGAATAAATTTTCTTTTGGGTTAAATAAATGGAGAATCAATTCCATAATTTATTGATTTTTATCATTTTCTGCTGCTCTCTTCAGTCCATCCAATTGAAATTGAATAAAAATAATCAGATTGGAAACAACAGAACTGAAAATCTATAAATAACAAAATAAAAATTAATAATCCAAACGCAGTAAGACAATTAATAAAAATTCTTTTCATTTATCAATGAAAAATTTATTTAATTACCGAACGTATTATCGTACTGTCCACAGTGATGACATTGTATGCAGAAAATTCATAATCATTGTGTGGTAATTCCAGCAAAAAATGTTTGAGCTTGAAAGAGAAAAATGAATTATTGAGTCAAAGCTTCAGAAAGAAGAGGAATATGATTGGAAAAAAAAATTAGATCTCACCTCAGCATTAACTTCTGCACTCACATTGCACTGGCTCAATATTCTGTGAATAATTTGTGTCGTCTTCTTCATCTACAGCACAAAATTAAATAAAAGAATAAACAGTAGTTATTAATTAAAAATTTGTGGAATTTTATCTCTACAACTCACCTCACGAATTGTTCTATTAGCACAAGTAGCCAACGAAAAAATAGGAAAAAGTTCAATCATCAACCATAAAATTAATCTAACACGTTTCACCAAAGTTTGTGGATAAAATCTTGGTCTTACAAATGGCATAATAATATGATAAGATCCATAAATAATAGATGCAGTTGAATAAGTAATAATAAATAAAATCCCAAGTGAATAAAAATTCGCAATACTATTACACATCCCACATAAAACAGTGTGTGAACGTTTCAAAGCAATAATTTCAACCACCATCATTCGATTAATTGTTATTTTAGGTTTATCATCTTCACTACAGTAATTTGAATCGTCAGACAATTTTGCCAACTTTAAAAATGATTTATTTAAACTCTTAAAACGTTTCTCAATTAATGTCAACACAAGAACATATTGTAAAATAAAATAACTGAAAATAACTCGATGAAGAAGTTGAATTGATGTTACAATTGCAGAATCTAAATTAAAAAACCCATCAATAATATGCAATGAACAAAATAATGTATGTAAACTAAATATTATTATCAAACGTAATTTTCCAGTTTCCAATTCATAATTGTCACGTAATTTCTCCAATGTCATATCAACATCAATTAATTTATTTGCCATATTAATCATCGTTCGATACCGAAATAAAAATATTGCCAACAAAAATATTAATGTGAAATTACCACTGAATGTTAAATGTAATTCAACTGACTTAGTTAATGGAGAATTGTCTTCAGCATTTTCTCTAATTAAACTTGGAATATACATAACATTTGAAATTATTGTAAACATAATAAGAATTAAATTACAACCTGCCATGATGTATGAATGAATGAATTTTAGCGTTGGTTTTTTTCCAATGTCGTGATTACGAACATTAGTTGTATCAATGCTTAAAGTGAAAGGTGCTAATCCAAGTAAACCAAACATAAGTAATTTTAATCTGATAATAAACAAATTGTATTTGTCGATATTAGTTTTAGGAAAGTAATTTTGTTTTTGGAAATAAATGTCAGTGATTGCCATTTTTATTATTGGATTTTTTAAATTATTTGTTTACGAGTGGTGGATTGAGAATGTTTTATATAAACTGTTGAGTTGTGGATTGGAAAATTGTACTAATGGGATAAAATTTATTGGATTGTGGGTGTGAACATTTGTTTATTGTTATGACAGTGAAGTCACTCAGCTTAATTGAGAGAAGATAAGTGAAATGGAAAAATTAGTTTGCGTCATTCATTTTAATTCTATTCATGTCCAGGAAATTACGTGAGATATTTTTCTTGACAAATTTCCTATGACTTTTTTTGCTATTTAAATAATTTCTTTTATAATTTTCTTTTAAATAAATATAATAGTAGAATGCATAAGTGTGATTGTCCAACATATAGAAATGACGTGCAAAAAGTATTTTAAATAATTGAATGTGTCTACATGAAGATAAATCGATTATCACAATGACATATCATTCAATTTTTCTAATGAAATCGCATTTCATCGAAACATTTGCAGTATTTTGATTAATTATTAAATCCAATCTTTTATTCACGTTTGTGTAAAAAAAAAAGATGACTATCAACTGTGTTAATGATTATTAATTTATTCAACGTGATAACATTGGATGAGAAAACCACTCACATTAATTAATAACTCAGTAATAGAATTGTTGTTTTATTATTTTCTATTGAACATTATGAAAGGTGAAAGAAAAATATAAACTCAGTCGATATTGAACTTTGAGTGGAAACAAATGATTATAAAAAAGAATAAAATAATGGGGAAATCATTATTTATAAAAAAGCAAAAACAAAAGTGGCAATTATTTCGTGCAACAAATTATTTTTCATTAATGTATCCATGTTTTTTATTATCAAAATTGTGGGGTTTATTTCCTTATCGTATCATTTCAAATAAAATTGTATCATCAAGAGTAGGCTACATAATATCAACAATTATAATAATTATTTACACTTCTCATATGTGTTTTATTTTATATCACACGGATATTTCAAATGAATTAGAATACGACAGTGTGCCTGGTACTTTACAAAGTCATTGTTATACTTTATTAGGTTGGTTATTAGTTATTGTAAATTATTCACGCTGTGGTACTCGAATGAATCTTCTTGATAATTTTGCAAAAAGATCATCGAGATTATCTTCAAAATTTTATTCACCTTTATCAAAAATAATTCATGCAAAAGATTTGGTTGGATTTTTTTTTCTTATGGGACAATTTCCAAATACATATTCACGTAATGCTCTTGTTTTTGCTGGTAAAATTCTTGATATGTATACAACACTAATTGTTTATTTAATGGATACACTTTATGTTGATTGTGTATTTGTAATTGGAATTTTATTTGAAAATATAAATGATAAATTAATGAAGTTAAAGAGAAATATTGATCGAGATGAGCCTCACATGTTACGTAGAATTTATCATGTTAAATGTAATCCAACGATATTAACAGATTTACAATTAATTATGAAAGAGCACAATGATATTAGTGAATTAGTTAATCAATTAAATGAAACTTTTAGTTTACAATTGATCGCAAGTGTTACTTTGACATTCACTGAAATAACTTTCTCACTTTATTTTTATATTTTACAATTGGCTGACGCAAAAGAAATTAATTTAGAAAGGCAAATTTGGTATTCGTATTTTATTACTTCAGTTAGTTATTATGCAGTTAAATTAACTGTAATGGTGTGGGCATGCGAACGAACAACATCGCAAGCAACACGAACAGGAATTATAACTCATCAAATGTTAAATGATACAACTGATCATGAAATTGCTGAAGAGGTAAATTAAAAATGAATATTTTCTAGAATTTTTCTTTTCTTAATCATATTTTTCATTTATTATTTCAGTTACAATTATTCTCACTTCAATTATTACATCGTGACAACAGTTTCAAAGCAAAAGGATTGCCAATAAATGCATTACTTCTCACATCTGTAAGAATTTTCAACTAAACATTACAACAATTTGCCTTTAATATTTTTTATTTATCCAACAGATTGTCGGTGGCATCACAACATATCTCCTTATTCTAATTCAATTCCTCGTCTCATCCGTCTCCTGTGATTCAGTTTCTACTTTATCAACAACATCAATTGAAAGTACAAATTGAAAAAGAACTGAAAAAAAAAATCCACAATTAAATTCTCAAATGAATCTCATTCATGTAAATAATATTTCTACATTACCGGCATCAATTACCTTATCAACAGCGACACAATAAATAAAAATTACATAATAACCAATAAACATAATAATAATCATCCAATAAATTATTGTAAACAAATGTACACATTTATATTCATTTATTATTATACTCGTGACTCATCTGTTGAGTGTAGCGTTCACTCTGCGGTATTGTACGATGCACCTGTTTCATTTTCGAATATTAATTCGCCAGTCGTACGTTAGCCGTCACGTTGAGCACGTACATTCTCGCGTCACTCTTTTTCGTCATCGTAACGCCGGCTGTATTTTACGCGTCCAGCGTCTGTAACTACTTGGCGCTTGACAGTGTCTGAACTAACTCGCGGACGTCACAGCCAGTAGATAAAATAAGTCAGACAGTTAATGCTGTTTTTCATCGTGCGCACTGTTGTCTGTTATTGAATGCACTTTAACTACTATCACTAGTAGCAGTAGTAAGAGTGGTGGTAGTAGTACAATGTCGCGCAATTTACTTCATCGTATATATTCAAATGTTTTCATTCTTTTTTTTTACAACAGTGATATGAGCAATTTGTGTGTTGAATGACAAAGCAATTATTCAATGAAATAAAACAACAACAACAACAACAAATAAAATAGAGTAATGTTAATAAATTAATAATAATATAAATAAAAATGTTATGAAAAGAATTATAAAGTGATTATTATATTTAATTTAGTTTTTGTATAATTATTTGAAAGTTAAATTCATTAAATGTTTTATATTAAAATAATAAAATAATAAATAAAATAAATTGTGCAATATGAAAATGGTGCAGTTGAAAAGAATAATTACGTGTTTGTGTGTAATAATTGATGATTTTAAATCATCGAGAATTTTCCTCCTCGGCATTCTTGGAACACGCGCAATAGTGTAAACATATAGACAAATAGTTTTTTCATATATATGTTTGCATATATGTAAAGATGTTTGTGTGCATGCGTAATCAATGTAGGCTTATTTAATGCACATGTGATTCAGAGTGTGTAAAAAATAAATAGATATATAAGGGTTATATAGGAAGAGAGGGAAAGTGCATGGCAGTAGGCTAAGCGCCGGTTTCAACACTGGGTCATGAGGTAAGTTCGTCAGCTGATTGTTTATGCGCATGAGAGATGTTTGTTACTCGTTTCTGTAACGTCACGTGTTTGAATTAACTATATACATATATAAATATTGTTCGATATTGTCTGAAGACAATAGAAAATATCAATTAAATTATTTTAATACAGCAAATATAATTATTAATAAACAAATGGAATATTTCAATTTTCTCATATTTTTTTTCTGTATTTTAATTAATGATTTTTGTTATGACGTAAATGTATGGTCATTAGTATACTTTACGTTCGCTTGAATAAAGCAAAATATAGTTGTAATGATAATTCTTTTGTTTATTAATTAATTTATTTATTATTTTGGGTTTTTTGGCGTTTGGTTTTGGTGTAATTTAGACAGAATTAAATGATGAAATGTTTGAATAGCGTTCGCGAATGGGATCCACCTTCGTCAACGCATTGACCTTGCTGATAAACTTCCCCTTTATATATTTTCATCTTTCTCTCACTTTATTCTGTTTCACTGTATCATTCTCGCCACATTCCAATCAACAAACAGAGAGTCGAGTTTATAGCGATAACGGATTCATATAATTATTATTCAATGATTTCATATATATACTTCATGTATTATTCATGAGTTTCTCTTCTTTCTTTATATGAAATTTATTTCGATGTAGTGAAAAGAAAAAAAAAGGACACTACTTTTTTTTCATACACATCTGAGATAAAAATCCAAGAATAACCTTGGTCAATGATGGAATATTTAAGTAGCTATAAAAATAAAATTATTACAAATTTTTTACCATCAATTTTTTTCATTTCTTCTGTTTATATTTTGCGACTTCAAATGAAAAATTAGATTCAAAGTATTAAATTTATTGTGAAATATTTTTTGTTTATTTATTTATTGATTCGGTCATATTTTATTCTTTCTTTTGGATTTGATGTATGTCATCATTGATGAACTTGTGACTTTGTATTAGAATAAATTAAAATTTTATCATCAGTTGACGTCAAATACTTTTATATATTTACGTAGATTAAGGTCAATTTAACGACATTGAATTTTCCTTTTACAAATCAATAACACAACGATAAGTTTCTAGTGCAATTTATTTACGGAAATAGAAATTCATTGAAATAATATAATGAAATGTCATTAGAAGAAAAGAAAATTAATTTCGTTATTAAATTCAGTCTGTGATAATTCTACTTTATTTTAAGCTTTATAAAATTTAAAAATAGCATCAGTGATATTTAAATATACATGAATAAAGCACGCATGGATTTGCACACATTCAAATCCTCACATGTTCTCTTAAACAAGTTCAAACACGCTCTTACATGTACACATCAGGGCAATGGCCGGATTTAACAGTCATGAATACAGCGCGTAATGCAATCTAGATAAGATAACGACGGGATACAAGAAAATATGTCACGACAATATTAAATAAATTGAGATAAATTTTGAATGTATGGGATCAGTAGTGGATTCGGGTATATTCAAGAAAAGTAATCAGCCAAAGTATAAATAAATACAAATAAATATTAATTCCATTGTTCAATAAATGACTGGAAAAATGTCAATTTCTTGGATTTTTCAGATAATCAAAATATGCGAAAGAATTAATTCAATCTATAAATTTATAATTTTTTCCAATGTGTTTACACGACGATTCTGTTCTATTATTAATTTTAAAACTCACATGCCACACGTTGTGTTTATAAATAATCAACTCTTGTCCTTTTTTACTGGGTCACATCTGGTATTTATTTAACTTGATTGTACATTATGTAGGATGCATAATATTGAAGTATTCGCGTTACATTCATTTATACAATCAGTACTCATTAAAGATGCAATTCAACTTTCATTTTTCTGATTATTATTTTTATCTAAATTTATTTACAATTTCAACATTTTATCTGTATATTTCTATTCATGGTTACTCGAAATAAATAAATTTACATTCGTATTAAATGTGATGTGAGCAGGAAAATAATAAATACAATGACGAATATTTAATTTATTTACATTTTTGAATAACAGGGAAATTTATTTAGATGTACTTCAAAATTTTACGACACCATAAAACAACTTATTATCATATTTATATTCTCATTTTTCATTTGTACAATTAAACAGGTGGAAATGAACATGAAAAGCGTTGGAAAGTTCCTCGGTTTTGTGCTCATCATTCAATTAATTCAAATAACTAATGCAAATGAGTGTCTCACAATGATTGAAGGTAAAGCAAAGAAAGATAGTTCTATTCTTTATTCTTTTTTATAATTTTTCTTCTTTTTATTTTTACTTTACAGAAGTAAATCCAAAACGCGTTGTTTATCTGGATGGTGAATCATTGGACATATCATTCGAATTAACGCGCAGGCCAACACAACGATTAGTGTCACGAATAATGAAAATATTCCTGGTTGAAGTTCTTGGTTATCCAAATGTAAAATTAATTGATCGTGACGACTGGTTTGATGCCGTAACTGTTTTTCAGAGAATGTCTGAAACTTTATATTCAGGACGTCGAATGTGAGTGGAATGAAAAATTAATTACAAATGGACAAAAAACCAGAACAAAAACCAATGACAAAATTATTTTACAGTGTCCCCGAGACGATGATAAACATGGAAGCATGGATTCCACCACAAGAAGACACAATTCAACTATTAAATCGCTATGATGTAAAAGAATGCGGCTCAGTGACATCACCAGGTAGATTTGGCTGGTTTGTGCCTGCAGAAATGAGTCATCCAGATGATAGTTGGCAAATATTTCAAAAGCCACAATTATTATCACGTTTCGATATCACCAATGACATATTGAATATCATCAAAAACTTTACAATTGATCAGGATAGTCAACAATACCATTGCCAGGAGAAATTCTGCCAAAATGGAATGTACATTCCAAATCATTGTCAACAATCACCAGATAATAATATAAACAACAATATGACAACATGTGCTTTATTAATCGCTGCTGAGTCTGACATTACTTATTTTATTAAAGATCACATTGACGAATTAAAATTGTATGTCAAAGTTGTTTGGGTTGGAACAAATATTAAACATTTGACAGAATTATTGATCAAACATTACAGACAATTGAACAATAATATTGAATTGGCATTGAGGAAATCATTTGTGATTTTACATTGGACACCTAGTAACACAATACCAAACGAACGTGATTTTATTGCTATTGAATTTCCAAGATGTGGCAGCAATCATGTAACAAACAATTGTGTCTATGAATCAAATCGTTTGGTCAAATTGGCATGGTCAAGACTGGAAACAATTGCAAAAATAGCATGGGAAGCGATTAATCGTTCAAAATTTAATGCAACAATGTATGAAGATCTGATTGAACGTTACAATAATTTGACAGAATTAAATATTAGCGAAAATGAAATAGCCTGTAACTGGTTGAAGGACAATTTAGATTACGCATTGTCAGAATGGATGCCAAATAATGATGATAAGAATAGATTGTATGTTGGAGGAATTTTTCCAATGAGTGGCTCATCTTATACAGCTAAATCAATTGTTATTGCTGCACGTTTAGCTAAAGAAACAATTAATTTAAACAATACAATATTACGTGATTATAATTTAACATTAATGGCAAGTGATGGACAATGTAAATCTGACATGGTGATGAAATCATTTATTGATTATATTGTTCACGATTATTATGAGAAGTTGGTTGGAGTTTTGGGTCCTGCATGTTCAGACACGATTGAACCTGTTGTTGGTATTTCGCGTCTTTACAAAACTGTAATTATCAGTTATGGCGCTGAAGGATCCACTTTCAATGATCGAATTAGGTATCCATATTTCTTTCGGACAATAGCAGAGAATAAAGAATACAGACACGCTTATTTGTCATTGTTTTTGGAATTTGGTTGGCATCGTGTAGCTGCTCTTACTGAAGATGGACAAAAGTACACAGAATATATTTCGTATATGCAAGAATTGTTGAGAGATAATGGAATTAATTTCATTGCCAATATTAAATTTCCAAGAGAACGTGAAAGTCATGAAATGACACAGGTGATTTTTGCTTTTACATATTTTTCTTTTGGTTGATTATTCAGTCATAGCTTTCAATCTACTTTTTTTTATCAGTATTTACTGGATTTGGAGCATAATCGTGCGAGAATAATAATCGCAGACGTCAATGATGTTGCTGCTCGTCAAGTTATGTGTGAAGCTTACAAACTTCAAATGACTGCAGAGCAGGTAAAGACATTGGGAATTATTTTCTCAATGGATTTTTTTTTCATTAATATTTTTATTTATTTTTACTTTTCAAGGGATATGTTTGGTTCTTGCCACTGTGGCTCCAAACTAATTGGTTTGATACAAATTACTACAATGACTTTGGTGAAAAAGTAACATGCACAACAGAAGAAATGTTACGTTCAATAAATGGACATTTTGGTATTTCACATGCATATTATGCAGCTGATAATGAAATTATGCAAGAGGGAATGACTGTACGTGAATGGCGTGATAAATATGAGAGGGCTTGCAAGAAAGCCCATCAACCACCATCACCATATGCTGGTTATGCTTATGATGCTATGTGGATTTATGCTTATGCGATGGATCAATTAATAAAGGAAAATCAAAGCTATATTTTTGATCTTCATTCTGATCAAACTGTTAATAGATTGACAGATATTATTGCTGCTACAAAATTTCATGGTGTAAGTTGTAATGATTTGATGAAAAATATTGTGGATTTAAATTGAGATTTATTATTTCTTTTGTAGGTCTCAGGAATTATTAATTTCCGTGGTGGACCCTCGAGATATTCAACAATTGAAATCATACAAAGAATGAACAATGACACAAAAATAATTGGCCATTTTAATCCCAACATTTCTGAGGCAAGAGGAGAAATTGTTGGTGGTAAATTCGAGTTGAATAAATCTGCAATTGTGTGGCTATCGAAAATAATTCCTGATGACGGTTCTGAACCACCACAACGATGTGTTTTAGCTCCGTTGTCAGAACTGTTGAATGTTAGTTGTGAAGTTGCTATTGTTGTTGCTAATGTCATTGGATTAGGATTTTTGGGAGCATTTTTAATTGTTGGCTTCATAATTGTTAAGAGAAAGTAAGTTCCATCTTTATTATTTATTCATTGAAAAGGAGAGAATAATGTTGGTTTATATTTTTAATCTAGATATGACGAAAAAGTTCGTCAGCATGAGAAAGTTATGGAATCATTTGGTTTGGATCCACGACAAACCACATTTGGTTTAGATAAATGGGAAATACCACGTGATCGTGTTGTGATTAATCGTAAAATAGGTGAAGGTGCATTTGGCACTGTTTATGGTGGTGAAACATTTTTTCCAGAGAAAGGATGGTTGGCAGTTGCTGTAAAAACATTAAAAAATGGAAGTACAACAGAAGAGAAATTAGATTTTTTGAGTGAAGTTGAAGTTATGAAACGTTTTGATCATAAAAATATTATTAAATTACTCGGTGTTTGTGTACAATCCACACCAGTTTTAACTGTCATGGAGTTCATGCTTTATGGTGATTTAAAAACATATTTACTTGCCCGAAGAAATTTAGTTAATGATGAACATTATGAAGATTCGGATGAAATATCAAATAAAAAGCTCACTGCAATGGCTCTTGATGTTGCGAAAGCTTTGAGTTATCTGGCGCAAGAAAAATATGTTCACAGGTATATTTCTCATTTCTTTCACACAACAAAACAATTTAATTTTCTTTGTTAAACTTCTTACAGAGACGTTGCATCAAGAAATTGTTTAGTAAATGCTAAACGTGTCGTAAAATTAGGTGATTTTGGTATGACACGTCCAATGTATGAGAATGATTACTACAAATTTAATCGAAAGGGAATGTTACCTGTTCGTTGGATGTCACCAGAGTCTCTTGGTCTTGGAAAATTCACACCAGCATCCGATGTATGGTCTTATGGAGTTTTATTATATGAAATCGTCACATTTGGTAGTTTTCCATTCCAAGGAATGAGTAACAATCAAGTCTTAGCTCATGTCATAGCTGGGAATTCACTAGGAGTACCAAAAGGAGTTAAACCACAGCTGTAAGAACCACCTCACATTTATCATTCCTAAATATATTATTTGCATCAACTATAATCCAATCAAAATAATTTCTTTCTAGGGAGGGACTGATTCGATCTTGTTGGGCAGTAGAACCCACAAAACGACCAACTGCACCAGAAATAGTTGATGTCCTAGCAACAAATCCTCGAATAATTGGACCATGTTTGGATGTACCTCTTGCAAGTGTCCAATTAGAAAACAGTGGTCAACTTGATATGCCTTTGCCAGAAGCAATACGAAAATATTCCATGTCATTAGCGTGGCCATCTCAACGACGTTCATCATCATCTGCATCACAATCCACATCTCTATTAAACAGAGCAAATAAACCATCAAATCCACCATTAGTTGATATAAATAGCATAGACAATGACAATAATATTGATAATCTTTTATTTGGCATAAGAAATGATGAACAAGACGGTAGCTCTTGGCCATTGTTGTCGACTGCTGATCGATTACAAATGTTAATTAAAAGTGCAACAATCATTGAACCAAATGATGAAATTCATCGATATGTTAATGTGCAACCGGGTGAAGATTTATTATTACCAAATGGAGATGTCCAAATTCCTGATCGACAATCATCTGAAGGAATTATAGAGAATGATTGAATTGACATAAATGATTGCTTGGGTGTTTGATAAATAAAAAAATGATTGAATGAATGATTAAATTAATTTATGAATGATAGAATAATGTTTGAATGAAGGTAAATTTATTTTTTACTAAATTCCATGTTTAAATAACGCATTGTACATATTTAGTTGTATATATACATACACATAAATATTTATCTAGTCAATCTTTTAATTATCAGCTTTAAGAATTTAATTTGTTTAACAAACGTCAAGCGACGATGATAAAATCATATTTTTTTCGTTTTTATTTATGAAGAATTGAAGTTTAAAATATTTTCTAATTGATTTGTGAGTCAAATTATTTCTGATTTACATTTTTATCATTTTTTTTAGTATTTCTCTACTGAATTATTCTTCATCACCTATTGATGACAATCAACATTGTACAGATAGGATTATATATTTTACACCTACAATATTGGTAGATGGTTATGGTAATTCGACCATCAGTCGATGAAGGAGGCCATTTGGAATGTACATGAGTTTGATTGCTGGCTGATATTATTCAAATTCACCCATCAATTTATCAATTTGTTCAAATAGTTGGAAAATAGATGGCAATTCATGTACGAAAAATTCTCTAATTATTTATTAATTGAGGTAGGGTAGACACATTATCGAATTTATGAAACATTGATGGACATTAAAAATGATTTAATTACCTAATTAATGGAACGAAAGTCATCTACAGTACATGATCGATAATTGTTATAAAATTGGCTTTTGAATTGTTTGACAAAGTTGATTATATAAAAATAATTATAATCAATAGTTTCATTGTTCTATTTAAGTGAAGGGTGTGTGTGCAATACTTACATGCGTGACAAACTATATTTTATATTCCATCAACTAATTGCTATTTCACAATTAATTATCCGCAATTATCATTGTTCATTGATTGACAAAAGGGAAAAAATTTAAATTAATGATTCTACATCAAATGAATTTATTTGTTCATACAATTAATGATTATTTAATTAATGTCAAGATAATCAGTGAGATTATTTCAATATTTATTAATATAATTGTTTTGAAATCGATCATGGATCAACGAAAATAATTACAATAACAATAATTATGATAATGTTGAAATAATTTCATTTTTTTCTTTTCAGTCATCTAAATAAAAGAATAAAAATTCCAAGATAAGTAAAACATTTAATTAATATAAATATTATCACACCACCATAAATTTCTTTGTGCATCATAAAGTCCTCATCACACTTTAAACACATGAATATGAATGTGTATTTGTGTTTATGTGTGGGTTGAAGGTGTTTCCCTTCATTGTCGTTATGAAAATGATGTTGAACATTTACCAGTCACAAATATTATTTTTTAAATAAATTTTCAATGTCTTATTTTTACAATCTAAAAATATTCCAATTCGAAAAATTATAAATTAATATTTTTCAATACATAAAATTTACAAAATAATTTATAATAACATCACTAATTTTGTTTTTAAAAATTCTTATTTTAATAATATTATTGTTGTTTTTTTTTTCACAGGATATATTAATAATGGATCATATGTTGTAGTGTAAGAGGAGGTGAATGCCATTGGGAATTAGCATATTGTACCGCATACGATCAAAGGCACGTGGGACTGAATGGCGCGAAGGAAATAAATATATATAAACATATATAATGAGGCTTGGCTATGCATATATTCGATATCTTCGTATAGCACAGTGACACCTTCGTCGTATTGTATATATATATATATATTTTTTCATCTCTCAAGTGTGAATCACCTCATGTGCAAGCATAACGTCGAGCGACAGAGGATATCAGTATCAACGTGTGTGCTTGATACTTCTTTTTTTTCTTTATATGTTTTCATTGTTATTGTTGCTTGTTTTTTGCTTTTTGAATTCATACAATGATACACAATCGAATGAATACGAACTTGTAGTCAGTTATTAGTTATCATATATGTGTGGAATAAATTATATATTTGTATGTATAAATCTTCGTAGGTGCAAGATGATGATAACTTGATATAGAAATAAAAATGTTTATGTGTGATTTCAATCTCGTAGCGATTGTTAATCTATTACTGTGGATAATTGTAATGTTACTTGTTTTTGTTGTATTCTTTATTCATTTATCTATTTCTCATTTTTTCTTTCGTGTTTCTCTTGTGAGAGAAGAAACTCAAGTGAAGAAGATGAAAAAAATTGCTCTCAAGTAAGTCGTTTAAACGCAAAGTATCAAAGTTAAGTTGTTTTATTTCTTGTTCGTTCCTGCATCACTTTGAGAGGAAAAAACGTTTATGCAGCAGAAAGATTCATGTGTTTATGTATATATTGAACACCTGGTTCAAAATATATATATATATATATATATATGACACCTGGTCTAGAAAAATTCACGAACGAAGATTCATTTGCTGTCTGCCCTGTTATCATCACACCACCACAGCGCACCATTTTACAGCTCAATTGGACAGCACTAAAAAATAGTTTCTAAACCGCAACGCAGTAAATTTCTACCGTGAAAACAAAAAATTCTTTTAAAAGATAATAATTATCCTCTTGCTAATACAAAAGAACCCATAAAAAAAAAATTAACTACACAAAATTTGGTGAATTTTACGAAAAGAAAAAAGATTCATTTAAATAAATGAATCGATTGGAGAAGTAATAAATAAAAATTCAATAATTATTATGAATTATAAATAAATTTCAATGGTTATAAGTATAGTAATTATTGTCGCTATTATTATTATTATTTTGTAATGGTGTTAGTGGTGGTTTTAATAGTGTAATGAGTTATTTTGTTTGATCGTAAATGCAGTAGCCAATGTAAGTCTCAGCAGGCATGCGACGTAATTGCGTGTTTGCTTAAGAAGCCGGTGTGATGTTATTAGCCTTCGCCTTCCTCGTGTGCACGCAATCTTCATAATATAAACATATATGTGCACACATCTATATAAATATACACATAATTAAATGTAAGATGTAATGGAGACTAACGATCATAACATGGAGACAATGAAATGAGAAATTTTAGTGTAATGAAGATGAAAGAAATTTTTAACGCGATATTTTATCTGTTAATTTTCAAATCGATCATTTTTATTAATGAATAAATAAATAAATTAATGTATATGACAATCGTACGAATAAATAAACACTGTAATAATTATAATTCCAGTTCTTATTCACCGAAAAATAAATAACGCAAAGTCGAAGTTCTCACAGTAATTAAAAACTTGAAATGCGATTGCAAGAGATTAAATTCAAGGATCAATATAAAATCCCACACAGGACATATCCTTTACTATTAAATGTCAGATAAATCTAGATAGAGTCATCATTAAAGATTGATAAAAATCCGTCATGGATAATTGAACAAATACAATAAAAAATAAAGAAGAAAAAAAAATAACACAAACGAATCAACATCAAGAGAAAATGCAATATAAACCAATTGCAAAGAAAAATTACATTACAATGATATTTTATTGTAATAAAAATATTTCTCTCTATTCATATTCGAATATATCATATTATTGTATTGAATTGTAATATATATTTGATATGAACTGATGAGTGACACAATTAAAAAATAGAATAGATATGCAACGGTTTATGTATGGTAAAAATAAAAGTGCTGAAGAGGTCAAGGAGATAAAAGGTATAACACACATAAGACTCTGGCGTTGAAGCGTGGATGAAAGTTGTGTTTCTTATTATATATATATATATATATATGCATGTGTGTATTGTGTGCATGTTGCTCGGTTGAATACCTGGTCGAAATGACGCCTGGAGCTGTCCATTGTGTCTTATGCTACCACCTAATCTAGATCAAAGTGACGTATTTTTCTTTCTACTTTTTTAATTTTTCTTTTATAATTTTTTCTCTACAATTTTATTCATTTCTTTGGCTATTATTCCATTCTGTATATATACATGTGTGTTTCATATACACTTGCATAATAATTTCACTTTTATTTATTGTAGATAAAATAATTTGAATGAATTTGTAAAAAAAGTGTCAGAGTTGTTCTTTAATTCATCATCTCTATTAAATTCAAATGTAAATTATAATTTATTTTTTTTCCAGAAAATAATATTGAAGCCCAAGTGTTGTATGCTTATGTGTAGGATTATATTTTATCACACACTTTCGCTTCAATAATTATGTATAAAATGTTAATTATTATATGGTAATTTATGAATGTGCATTTAATATGACTTCCGGTGTATGTGACACACAAGAAGAAATAATTGAAAATAAAAATTAAAAGAATGACAATCAAATAAAAAATAGAAATAAAAACAATGATATGAATTTATATTATAAAATACACAGATATATGTGTGCGTGTGTTTCTAAGAGATTACAGTATAAATATAACCCACGCAATTTTCTCAAGGGGATTTACGAAACTCATCTCACATTTGTTTATTTTCTAGTAATATAGTAGCATAACACTTCCGGAATTATCCATTAATATTTATATTTCTTATATTTTTATATTATTTTTTAATTGCATTTATTGATGAAATTAATCCAGTAATTTAAATACATTTATATATGTTCTTATTACAATGTTCATTTTTTCTATTCTTCTGTTGTAGTTATTGTATTTTATTCATTGTAATTGGGTAATTGTGAATATAAATAGAATGAAAAAAAATAAGCAGAATCATCCAGTCAGGTGAATATCTTGAGACCTTGTCGAACAAGATAACAAGGGTTTGACATGTACTCATATATAATATATCTTTTTAATGTATAGAAATAAGAATGAGAAATAATTCGTCGAATCACTATGAGCAATGTCATGTTGATTATATATTAAAGAAGAGAGAATGGTAACGGTTTTAATATAAAAAATAGTAGTCGAAATAGAATTTAGTGCGACATTGAGATATCTCATTTGAAAAAATTGTTGTCATCATTACAATTTTGTTTAATAATAAATTTTTTATTTATAAAATGAATCATTTGCAATTGAACATTATTTTATTATCATTTTAAACAACTAATGAAACAACAGAAAAAAAAAATAGTAAAAGATTAAAATGAACAATTGTTGAATTAAGCCGCTTAGTTAATGGCCGCCCACGTAAATGAATAAAAGCGTCAACTTTAACAAATATTAATCTGATTCGATTAATTATTGTTCTATATATAATTCTAATCTCGTATATATCCACTATCAATATCATTTTGTCGGCGTGCGCGGCGTCTCGGTGTCTTGTTTTCCACGCGCGCTATAACATTAAATTTATAAATTGCGTAAGGGCACACGTTCCTATATGTCGATTTATTACTGTCTCGCGGCCCAAGCCTGGATCGTGTACTCGCGCGTCACACGCGTTAATACGTGCGCTCGTCGCGCTAATACTCTTATATATATATATATATTGGTATTTATTGAGTAGAGACCGAAACGGGACTTATGGCGCGCCATAAACGACTAATGCGCTCATATTGCACCTTTTTCACTCAGGTTAATAATTCTCTTTAGTGATGAGAAAAAAAATTTTTTTATGAGTTTAAATGAAACTAAAAACGCTTTTTTGTTATGCTTTTTATCGATGATTTAATCGAATAAACAAATGAATGAATACATCAATATAATTTAAACATATTTATGTGTTAATGATAATAAAATAAATTTTATTTCAATGTCTATTCAGGATGTAAATAAGTGTGCACATGAAACCCAATATTTTCTCGTCACATTAAACTACCGACATGAAGCCAAATAGGCTGCCATTATTCTATGTGTTACGACACGCACCGTTAATGACGTGTATATGAGGCCCCTTCAATGTACCTCGGGGGCCCACCCGGATAATATTAAGTACATGCGAACATAATCTGAATAAAAATAATGTAAAGACATATTTCAACAATTCTTCAATTCATATTTTTTTATTTTTATTTCTATTATTGTTCATGTTGTATTATTATTAATAATTTACCTCTGTTGTTTAACTTTATATTTTTTTTTTACTCTTTGCTATGCTATTTCTCTTCGCTGATTTTATTCGAGATGTTGTTGCGTATGTTTCTAACTGTTCAAGATATCATTGCAGGTTTTTCGCGCCTCTGTTTATAAATAAGTGGGTATATTGTATGTACATATTTGTGAGATATTAGGTGGGAGGTAAAGAGAGTAATTGAGAAAGAGAGAGAGAGAGAGTGTGAGGAAATTATGTCTTGGAGGCGTGAGAGATTCTGGATGTGAGATGTATCATTAGCTCTTGGAAATATGGAATTGTTGATATGATTTTTCCTTTGATTATTTATATATAAATAAATTTTTTTTTTTCGTCGTTGTTTGATTAGATTGAGAATGTGAAACAGGAGATTGTAAGGTAGAAAAAAAAATGGGAATTGTTCCTTGTACGAATGAAAATATAAAGAAAACTTAACTGATAAAAGATTTGTCATATTTCAGAGCTTTTTTCACAACTTTTCTTGTAAATTAAATTTAATTCTATTTCCAAATTAATTTCTATTGACCATTTGATTGAAATCAATAAAAATAAATTTACAAAACGCAATGAAAATCACCAGAAAATTTTTCAACTCTTCAATTATTTCTAATTCAATTCACACAAAAGTAATAAAAAAGGGTTTTTATGTCTCTTTAAAATAAAATGATATAAATAGTGAAAGTAATCGAAGGTCAAGTGCCTTAAGGCACTTTTTAGAAATAAATGAGATAAGCACACACATAATCCACATTCACATATACACAATAATAATAAAACGTGGAAAGTGTTTGAGAGAAATGTAAAAGAAATAAAAATAGGAAACAAATTGTTTTAACGACCCTGATCCCATATTCGTATTAAATGTAAGGTATCAAACGTGTTCTCGATCGCTTTAACATACTTCTACATATATAAATATATATTTTAAATATATCAACGTATATGTGTAAGTATATATTAAAGCATACAAGCGATTACAGACAACTCATTTCACAGCTATTCCTAGAATTATTTCCATACTTTCGCGTAAAAGTGATTGTTCAACTGCGTTATGTATTGTGTATTTATATATGAGTTTATATGGCGCGAGTGGTATATTAAAACTGCCAGAATGAACTTGTTCTATCGAGCATGAATTGTGTGTGCACGAAACTAATAATTAAATTTATGAATATACCTCAACTCAAGAATTTACACACATTTGATTTTATTAACGATTTTAAATGCCTTATTAACTCTTCACAATCATTATTTCATTCCATTTAATAATTCACCCTATAAAACTGTTTAATTCAGGTAAAAAATTATAGAAAAAAAAATTCCTTTAACGTACAATAAATCACATGAATTAAATAAATTATATTGAAATTGCTTTTATATTTCTTATACTATGACACAAAATTTTGTACAATTACACTCATACAAATATTATTATTCTTGCAACTACTGTAGATATTTTCAAATAAATATAAACGCAAGGGATATCACTGCACACGCGTATAATCGCTCGTATCAGAATAGTCGATCAGTAATTGAATAAATTACTATAAGAGAGTATTCTTTCTCTTACCCCCCTTAATACCCATAGCAATATATATATTGCACTTATTATATATATATACACATAATGCCTAACATCAATATAGAACCCCATTCACTGTGGCAATCTTTTTCACTCGCTTTGCAATTATTGATCATGAAAGAACGAAAAAAAAAAATCACCATCACGATCTGTGGGAAAAACTAACTGTGAATATTGTTGCAACTATTTGTGAAATTCCTGATTGAATACAGAATCTGTAGTAGTCTGTTTGTATATTTATGTATATAATGTATAGAGTATGACCTATTATATGTATTTGTCTATTGATATTGGAACATTTATGTGTATAATACAGAGACAAAAGCAAACCGCCACAATCAGATTGAGATTGAGTAGATAAAAAAGAAAATTGAAAGTGAAAAAATGATGATAAAGGTGAGGGAAATATAAATAAATAAATAAAACACCGGAAATATAATTAATTTAACTTGAATATGAATGTGTATAATATTTTTCACATAAAAATCAATTGAACAATTGTGAAATTATAAGTTTAATATTTTAATATAAACAAATACCATTTGATAAATATTCACATTCATTTTAATACTTTTATATAAATTCCCTAAATTCTCATCAATAAAAATGAATAAAAATCTCACAAACAACTTCCAGAAACAATAAAAAATGTTATTGTTATAGATATATCTATATAAATCTGATCAACCTGCACATACTTGCATGAGAGTGAGGGCCCGCGCGCACTTACACTCGGCCAGAGATCGTTGGATACCGATCTTCGACACGCATTTGGCCCGAGTCTTATCGAGTCACGCCGCAAGCGCACACACCTCCCTGTCTTATATCCATATATATATATATATATACACATTACATACACAAACGTAGATACATATATACTATTGCGGCAGTGAACGCAGATAATGCCGCATCGATAAATATAATCTCCCGTTCTACCTTACTCCTTATTTTGCCACTGGCGATCGTTGCCACGACTTGCGCATTGTGTTAGACCATTTATATACATATATATATACTTATTTGTGAATGTATTGAGTATATATGTTGAATATGTGTAAATGTATATAGGTATCTATATGGATTGGAGCTTAACTTGTGGCGTGAGATGCCGCACGCGAGAGTCTCTTATTTTTCCTTTATTTTATTTTTCATTTTCTAGACTTTTTCTTTTCATTTGTTTTTCACACTCTTATATATTTTTTTATTCAATTCGTATGTTGAAATATATATGTAGGTGCAATATAATACACTGTGCATACATGTATTGATGGTGGTTTGGTAGGTGAATGTGCGTGCACATGACAACAGAGAAATATTGAAGGTGAAGAAGGAAAGAATCAGGAAGACAAATGCAACAAGCGCTAAACATAAATGGGGGATTCCCTCGGGTGTAGGGAATTGTTTGTGTGTGGAGAGATGCGGAATGGTTTGGAATTCTTCTGTGTTGTGTAGTGGATGTGTGGAATTTTTTTTGATGGAGAATTTCATGGGGGAGTAGAATCATTTTTATGGTAGGATTGGAATGATTTACCTGGAAAGTATAGACACATGAAAATCAAATTATAGATTAGAATTTTGCGCATAAAATGAGTATATATAATGATAGGTTCCAATTATTTGATAGCAAATTATCCAAAAATGAATGAGATGAAATTTTGTTAGGCTATAAATCAAACTTATAATTTAGAAAAAAACATATAAATAAGAATGATGAGTGCTTCGGATATAGGGGTGGTTCACTGCAGGGGATGTTAGTGAATTCAAGGGGGATGTCGCGTGCCAATATAATCGACCCCCTATCTATTCATTTATATATATATGTATATGTATATCTTCATAGCTGCACAATGAGACTCGTTTATACCAGTTATGTACCGGTCCCACGCCAGAGACGCACGTGTTTACTGCATCTCAACCTGCACCACACTGACATTGACAACCCGTGTGATTTTTTTGTTAGTTTAAAGAGGGTGTTGAGCTATATATCCACATCTGGATTAAACAATATTAGCAATAAATTTATGAACAAAGCAATTTTGTAATAAAAATTACCACAAAATTCCTCGTCTTAATTAATTTCTCTATCAAATAAATAAAAAATGAACAAATATAAACATGAAATTCCCATTGGAGATCAATCCAACCTGTCGAGATGAAAATACACATGGAAAAATAATACAGCAATTGATATATACTCTTGGGAAAAAATTAAGGGGTTTCATTTTTTTTTCCTACTTGATTTAATGGTGTACCAGTGTCGAGGGGATCGAAACTGTTGTCACGTTGCATATGTTCTGTGTCTATGGTGGATGGTACTTCATACACATAAATGTATTGATAATAAAATGAGGGCGGATGAAGATTCACTCGGGGTGAGTGTGCTGATGTTCATACATTGAAGTTATATGTGTGGGAAAGATACACAAACCATTGTGGTTTGACTGGTAAATGTTATTAGTTCAAGAGTTGAATCTAAAGGGAGAACGAGTTAGGTTTCATTTACAATAAGGGCTTCTAAATAAATATATATATATACACGTATAACACATATACATAAATTAAACTAATTAATAATTTATTTTCAATGGGAATTATAATGAATCAATTGAATAATATTTATCAACTTCTTAATTGATATTTCAATATTTTATATTCAATAAATATAAATGATGTTAAATAATTATTTTTATAATGTTTATTATGTTGATTTTTATTCATTGTTGATAAAATAGAACAATAGACCACAGTAAAATATATTTTTTGGTGTTATAAAGTTATTTGTGGATATAAATTGAACTACTAAGCCACGTGTACTATTTTTACTTTTATTATTTTGTTCTGTTTAACTTTTTTTCTTTTTTTGTTATGGGATCAGTGAACTGTTCGTGAATGTATAAATATTTCTATATGTATCAGTAGACAATGGTGACTTGCGATAAGCCACTCTCATGATTCCATTCTCTTTATCAATTTCAAAAAAACCAAAGAAATAAAAAAAATGGATGCAGAGAAAGAAAAAATTGATTGAACAATAACTCGATAAATAACTAGAAAAACAGAAATAGAATATCAATGATAAATAATTGATTTGAATATTTTATTATTTTACAGCCTCATGTGATTATTCATCTTCGTTATTTGCCATTCAAAAGCTTTCAATATTTCCATTATTATCCAATAAAAATTCTGAATTATTATCAATAAATAAATAAAAAATATAATTGTTAATATAAATCAATTGTAAAAATAGTTACATGGCCAATTGTGTATTTTATCTTCGTATATAATTTCACTCTCTATCACAATTATTTAATCTCATTCACCCCCATAATATTTCACCCTGTAGCCACGCGTATCAATGTATATATATATACACATATTCCCATGGGAACCAGTAATGAGATGGTGGTCACGGTTTCCCACCCGTTTGCACGAGGGTGGACCAATTTGAGGGGGTTGATTGTGTACATGATGGTGGTAGATGAGACCTACGAATCCTCTCACACTCGTTTTATTTTTCTTTTTATTATTATTATTTTTTTTTACTAGATTTTTTTTTCCCTAACTCTCTCGTAGTTTATAAAGGGATGGAATTGATATGCGTTGTGTATATGTTGGTGAATGTGTGTGGATATTTATTTTTAGTGAGAGTAAATTTGTGTGAGTGTAAGGACGAATCACTTCGTCATTTAAAACTGTCATTGTGGACCCCCTATAGCTATTGTCAACAGCGACAATATGTTTTACAAGTTGGGTAGTTGTGTGAATGTGTATTTATTTTTATTGTTGTGAATGTTGGGACTGTGTGAAGGACCTGTGGGAATTATTTGGAATCAACATTGAGAGTCTGTTGCAATTTTTTATTGTCACATTGAATTTATACTCATTAAATACTGAAATTCCTTTAGTACTATTTTGGAATTTATAAGGAAATGATTTCTCAGAAATAGATACATGGAAATGATAATTATTCGACTCTATTTTCTGTGCGTCGATGTGTAATATGTCATTAAGTCGAATCGGGGCATTAAGCAATTTGATATTGAGGTCAATTATCGAATTGTGATAGCAGACATTAAAAATGTTCTTGATCGAATGTCATTTATGAATTCTAGGAAATAGAATTTGTTTTCAATACTAAAATATTTTATCTAGATATAATAAAGTTATATATAATTTTAATTATTATATTTGACTATTTTTCCTGACAGTTTGTGTGTAAAAATATTTTTTTTGTGCATTAAAGAAGGGAAAGAAAAGATTTGAGAAAACTTTAATAGTGTTGTGATCAGCATTTGGATTTCCATCCTCAAAGTGAGATGATAATAAGGATATGTCGCAAAATTTGATAAGGGATGTGAAAAAGGGAGCACAAAACAAACATATATAATTACTTCAAAGTTATCGTGTTAGGCCGAAGGTTGTTTTGATAATGGAATAATAGATTGTTGGAAATACGTTTATCGAAAAACATTAAATTGAATTCTGCCTCAGGGAACAAATTCAACTTCGATAAACGTATAAATTTTCCAGGTATTGACGACAATAATTAATACTATGACGAAGATGTTATCTTCGATTATGTATCAGAGGAACTACGTGACAAGGCACGAAATTTCTAATCTTCATGACAACTATATAAACACCGAACGAAGCTCAATTAATTTATTAATCCAAACGCTTTCAAGTTAGTTTTGTCATAAACTATCAATCAGTGATGGCTCCAGCCATGCTAAAGTTCGCAATTACTATCAGCATAGTTTGTCTTCAATCCATATCAATTAATGCTCAATTCCAATCTGAACGTAAGTTTTTTATTTTAAACAAAAATAACAATAAGATTGGAATAGGGAAAATATAATTCAGTAGAAAATTTAACAAGAATATTCCTGTGTCTTTTACCAATCCAATCTCGTAAATTCTCATTAAATACAAAATTTTTTTTCACAATATAAAATATGAATGTTAACACTGTCAACATGTCTTTTAATAATTTTTCTCATGTTCTAGGAGATATTCAGTTGGGATGGATCGCCGAAGGAGAACTGATCAATTGGGGTGAATGTAATAGAGATAAAATTCTCCACTATGACGGTGGTTTCGCTCATGCGCTGACCAGCATTAGATTGGGTACCGATGCCAAATGCTTGGTAAATACAACTTTATATATTTAAACAATGGTGAAAGTATGCAAACACCTAATTGTCTTTATACAGTCTGGTGACTGGATTCTTGATTGGAATGAGGACGATATGGGTAAAGAAATAAATCGACGAAAATGCTTACCTGTACCTGCATTCAACCAAATTGGCAGATGTAGAACTTGTGCTTGCACTGGCCCAGATTTCCTCAAAGGTGAAAACATCCTTGGTCTGAATCGATTCAGTTTACGCTCACAAGAATCGGACATTGCACATAACAAGTGAGATAAATTTGATTATTTATCCGTTCGAAACTTAGTCATCAGATTAATAAACAATAATGTCGTTGTACTTTTAGGGTTATAACAGGAATTAGATTCGTGGCTGGTTCTCGAGTTATTCACTTACAAATTGAAGAAGCAACTCTAGAAAAAAGTGGTGAAGTGGCGGACGATGGAGAATGGATATCAATTGATGTAAAATATGCACAAGATTATTCGATAGAAGACAGGGAAATTCATCAAGATGAAAGAGTTATCAAATGGGATACACGAACTGTCTATTTGGATGATATTATTTTGCCAGCTGGCTATGTTGTCACTGGTGAGTAATATTAGAAAAAAAAATCCCAATTGAATTCTGATAAAATAAAAACATTTTGATTCTATAGGTGTGAGATTTGCTCCAATTGAAGAATCTGCAGAACGCAAAGGTATAAAATTACAAGTCAAAGGTACAAAATACGATTTTTATACTTTTGAGCTGCTGGAAGGGAGCGATGAATGGTTCGATCACACGAACAATTACATCAAAGGCGGAGCATACAGACGAGAAAGGTACGATTTGGACATTAAATATACAAATTGAGTATAATTGCTGTTTACTAATCAGTTTTTGTTATTCCAGAATGGAAATTGATTTGAATTATAGTAAAGACTCTCCATTGGCACATGAAAATATCGAAATCCGTGAGACGAATCAGTATGTTCGATTCAGAGGATCAAATCTCATGGCTGATATGTCATTCCGAACAATTCCATATTTGAGCACAACTTCTGCTGAAACACGGAAAAATTTACCTCTTCAAGGACTCGGATTGTCATACAAAGGATATCAAGGCTATGGTGGTTATATCACTGTCAAAGTGATTCCATTAGTATCCGAAGATCTTCTGCCCGGTAGCGTTTATTGATTTATTAAATCCGATGAGAATTATGGTCGAATGAAAAATTTATGTCTCAAAGATAAAATCAAAATTTAGAACAAAACTATTGATAAATTATAATTTATAAATATCAATTGGGTTTTATTTATATATCTTCATGATTCATCCATCATCATGCACTTGATCTCTTCATTTTCGTATTCTCTTTCACAATTAATCGATAAAATATTTCTTCAACGACTGAATGACCTTTTATTCCAGTTTTAAATTGTGATCAAAATTATATTTAAAGAACAGTTTGGTCAATCGTCTAGAAATCCTCTACAATGTCTGCATCCGTTGATGAATCATCCTGCCTTTACCACCCCCCTCGATTTACTCTCCCTTTTCCGTTTCCTCTCTTTCTTCAGCGCTCACTTTTATTCACTTACTGTTTCAACTACGAACAAGTCTCTACAGGCAAATGATAAAGAAGAAAGCGATAAATGACGTCGACAATACAATGTGTTCAGAGACACGTCTGGTATATTAACGGTTGTTGCACGAGCCAGCCACTCGTACCAATCGGAAGCTCGTTGTTCTACACCCTATATAATAATACCTATGTACTATATATATTTATTATATTTACTGATGCAGTGCGGATCACCCTCGTTTGATTCTGAATGGTGCGCGCGCGGGTGAATTAACTGCAATTCACTGTTCAGGGTTGGTGAACTCGCGCGAGCAAAGTATCGAGGAATTATATAAAGGGCGACGGGATGTTGGGGAATGGGAGGGAGACGAAAGTGTGAATTGTATTGAGTGCATGCACTCAATTTCATCATTAGCTTATGATATATAATTTGTATACTCAGGTTTGGCGGACAGTAAATTCGTCCTTGCTATGTGGAAAAAATAAAATTTCTTTCTGATTAGATTTTATTTTTCTTTATGGTTTGCTTCGCTACTTTTGCAAACAGAAACTGATACGTTTAAGTGAAATAATAAAATAACTCATTTATAGTTTGGAAAGACAGATTGTTATTATCTTTTTTTGTTTATCAGTGAAAACTGTGCAGCAAAACTAAATTTCTTATTGGTGGTAAAGACTATAAGAACGTGGCACTCAAATTCATTTTTCTAGAAAGACCCTTGTCTTAACTTTGTATAAAAAATTGAATTTTCCATAATGGTTTCGTTAATTTTGAACAGTGCGTTGATAGTTGTCACCATTTATTGTCAAGCAATAACGACAAGTTCAGGAATGCAAATTGGGAGATCTCGACGTTCCATATCAAGACGAGTACACGACCTAGGAAGTAAGTTTTTCATTTTTTTCATCAACATCTCTCTCGCAAATATCATTGACAATATTTGGATTATAATTTCATGATATACAATTAGTGTAATGATCTTGTTAAAGTCTCATTCAGAATTTCTATATTTATTTTGAAGCGGCAATTGAATTGCGAAATTTCTTATCAGCTCAAATGATCATGTGTAACAGTGGTTGGATCCTCAATCAACTTACAAATCCAACTTATTATTATTTCTGGTCGTATACTGATCCCGATTGTGAGGTAGTGAAACGTCATGAGTGTGGATCTTGCCGTTTACACCAAACTAATCGATTATTTTGATACAGGGCAATGCATTCGTTCTTGATTGGGATGCCGATGATTTGGGTGAAACGAAGAAACTCAAAAAATGCCCAGGGTACGAAGGAGATGACCTATATTCATGTGTACCTTGTATTTGCATTGACCCGAATGAAAATTATGCTGATATTCCAAATGCAATTAAAGTCTTCAGTTTACTGGAACAAACATCTGACGTGGAAGAGAACAAGTTGAATAATTTCTGTTAATTCTTCATTTGGAATTGACAGATAAAATTACTCAAAATGATAATTGAAATTTTGCAGGGTTGTGACAGGTGTGAGATTCTTGGTTGATCATCAGGTCATCCATTTACAAATTCAACAGGCAACTTTGCTTTTAAATGGCACAGTGGACAATCAGAGATCTTGGAATGAAGTCGTGAAGTTTGTGGAATTGAAGAATACATCATTTATAGAATTCAGGGATTTGAAAGCCAATATACATTATGTAAAATTTTCTGTGAATACACGAACTATTTTTATAGATCAAATTATTTTGCCTGAACACTTCGTTGTGACTGGTAAGTAATTCTACAAATCAATTGAAATTAAATGCTGATAGAATAAAACATTTTGATCTCGTAGGTGTGAGATTGGCTAAAACTGATGAATCAGGAAAACTTAACGGAATAAAATTGCAAGTCAGAGGAACGGTACGTAGTGCGGATAATATTCTACGCAGTGACAAAAATAACTGGTTCGATTCTAGCGACAGTAGAAATAGAATGATTCCAAACACCCAACAAAGGTACAATTCCAACAGTCATTTTACAAATTTAGTTTCACACCTGATTTGTAAATCATCACTGTGTTTACAGAACAGAAATTGATTTGAAAGATTGTCGTGATTCAGAACTAGCAACTACAAATGAAAACATCATTGATGCAAATCATTACGTGCGAATCAGACCGTCTACAGATTACAAAGACAACGAAATTGATCATTATATTCCACTTATCAGCACTGATTTTGCTGATACGGACAACAATTTACCTCTACGAGGGGTTGGATTGTCCTATGAAGGATCCAAAGGTTATGGTGGTTTTATAACTGTGAAAATTATCCAGCATCAGACTCATACTCCAATTGAACCGTATGCTGGTGTCGATCGTCTGATAAAGCGTGTACGTAAACCTAGTCGGAACATTTCATGTAGCGCTCTACCTAAATCTGATTCTTCCCATGATGGTGATGGAAAAGAAAATTCCTCTAAAGATATTGATGGGCCAGCCTTTGAGGAAACTAATTCTGGTTCAATTATCCACTGTCAAATAAATGTTGTTGTTATTTTATTTTTATATATTTCTCATGTGCAATTGAATGAAGATTGAATTAATTTAGAAATTTCTGTATTATATCTGTTCTCATTGTCAATATCATTCTGAAGTAATATTTCGAATATATATTTATAAATAGCCTGGAAATACGAAGTATATGTGATAACAGAATGTTTTATGATTCAGGCGGTATCAATTGTTGGACATAAAATTCGTCCTTGCTACGCGGAAAAAATAAAATTTCTTTCTGATTAGATTTTATTTTTCTTTATGGTTACGAACAGGAACTGATGAGTTTCAGCGAAAAAATAAAATAATTCATATATAGTTTGGAGAGACAGAAAGCCCATTGTCTCAACTTTGGATAAAACATTGGATATTTGAAAATGGTTTCGTTACTTTTGATCAATGCGGTAATAATTATCACCATTTATTATCAATCATTAACGGTAAGTTCAGAAATGCAAATTGAGAGACCTCCGCGCTCCGCATCAAGACGAGTACGTGACCTAGGAGGTAGGTTTTTTTAATTTTCATCAACATCCTTTCGTAAATATCATTGAGATCTATGAAATCTTCCTTTGCCATTCAGAGATGACTGATAAGACACCAAAGTTCGTGCCATTTAGTCATTCCCAATAGATTTAAAATCATTTTTCTAGAGTATACCATTCGTGGATTCAATCATTAACGCCTGACACGAAATTTTAATCTTTTTCACCTATATTTTCCAACAGCCATTGAATTGCAAGATTTTATATCAGCCCAGTCTATCATACGTAACAGTTATGAGTATGCGAAGATTACGGGAACTGATTCTTACGATTGGCGCCTGAAAGAGGATTGCAAGGTAGCAAATGATGATAAATTTGGATGATGATGGCGACATATACACCTAACCAATCAATTACTTTGATACAGGATAATGCATCCGTTTTTGATTGGGATGCGAACGATATCGGTGCAACGACGAATGCAAAAAGATGTCCATCATTCTGCAGGTGGTGGTCCGATAGTCCTTGCACCCCCGAACCTTGTTTTTGCATTGATCCGACCAAGAATTATCCTGATATTCCAAGAGCCATCAAAGTCTTTAGTTTGCTGGAACAAACAAGTGACTTGAATGAGAACAAGTGGAATTACTTCCGTTACTTATTCACTTAGAATTTACAAATAAAATAACTCACAATTATGACTTAAACTTTCCAGGGTTGTGACCGGTGTGAGATTCTTACTCGATCATTGGGTCATCCACTTACAAATTCAACAGGCAAAGTTACTACGAAATGGCACAGTGGACAATCAGAAATCTTGGAAGGATGTTGTGAAGTTCGTAAAATTGAGGAGTCCATTTATAGAATTTCGTGACTTAAAGGCTGATGAACACTATGTGAAATTTTCTCTAGACATTCGAACTATCTTCCTGGATGACATAACTGTACTGCCTAACTATGTTGTCACTGGTGAGTAATTCGACAAATTAATTTCAATATAAATTCCAATACAATGAAAATGTTGACTCCATAGGTGTGAGGTTGACTAAAACTGGATTATCAGGAAAACTCAATGGAATTAAATTGGAAGTCAGAGGCACAAAATACAATTCGACTCACAATCTGCTCACCGATACAAATAAATGGTTCGGCTCCACCAACGACATGATCCAAAATGCATCATACGAACGAGAAAAGTAAAATTTCAACAGTTATTTTATACATTTAGTTTCACTTCTGATTAATCAATTGTTACTCCAGTTTCAGAGACGAAATAAGTTTAAGAGGGTGTCGCGATTCAAATTTGGCAGCTGCTAATATTCCCTTCAACAGTACAAATCTTTACATACGATTCAGACATGCACAAAATACCCATAGAATTAGTATTTATATTCCACTTATTAGCACTGATCCAGCCGAAACTAATAACAATTTCCCACTGGAAGGAGTGGGATTGTCATATAAAGGAGCCAAAGGTTATGGCGGTTACATAACTGCGAAAATATTACAGCCATATATTCCATACCTTCCAACTTCACCAGTTAAACCCTCAATTGGTATTGATCCTCTGAGGCCACAACACAGACCCAGTCAGGAGATTCCGTCGAGCCACGTAACCGAATCTGGCTCTTTTCACAAGACATCGACTGAAATAGAAGAGCCAGAAGCGCCAAATTTTGAAAAAGAAAATTTCGCTTCAACCATTCAGTGTCATATGAATGTCATCGTCATTTCTATTTCATACATTATTTTTTCGCGATGATATCAGTAAATTTTTGTTGAGCAGAATAATAGTTCAACTTATAGCTCAACTGCTGTGTCAATAATATTTATTAACTATTTATAAATGTTCAGTTCGTACAATAATTTTTAATTGGAAGATATGGATGATTAACCGTTGATATTCATTTATAAAACTTAAATAAATGGCACATTTGAACTATTGTTGATATATTCATACGCCAATTAATTAGACAGTGTTGATATGAGCTTTTATCCAATCAATGTAGAATGATACACGAGTGAAAACAGCTGGTTTTTCATATCGTCCACATGGAAATTTAGTCCATGAAAAAATTCCAACAACTTCTGCAGTTAAATTATCAAAATCCTGTTTATTATATTGAATGAAACCACTTCCAGTGTCGTAGAAACATGGACCACCATTCTGTTCATTATAACTTGTGCAAATCTGTCCAGGAGTTATTTCAATTTCGAATAATTCACTGTTAAAGAGTCGCAAATTTATTGCATCAGTGCACATGAAATTATCAAGAATTTCTAATTTAGTTGAGTGCAATTCTTCAGGATATTTTGGAAATAATCCTTGGGAAGTAGAACCCCAACCACAAAAATCACCAAAATTGTTATTGATATTGTTGGGTGAAGGCAGAGCAATTGGTTGTATATAATTGTTGAATATCAATGGTGATTCCAATTGCAGAAGTGCAATATCATTTTTAGGAATGAATTTCTTTGATAAAAGTCGCCTAAACAATAATCAATCAATTATGAATTGTAATTGGAATATTAAATTCTAAATAATTGTAATTTTAATTATCACTCAAAAATTATTTTCACTTACCCATCATATTCTTCATGAACAATATATTTAACTACTTGACGATCCTGTTGATATGATTCCTTGATGTTAATATAATGTTTCCCAGCTTTAACAATTAATTTTCCAACTTTTGGTACACAATTGCTTGCTGTGAGTATCCATTCAGGTGTAATTATTGAACCACTGCAGTAAAAGTATTCTCGTGTCAATGGGAATCTCTTGATAAAAATTGCTACTTGATGAGGAAATTCATGTGGTTTTGTGGGTTCACCATTAACAACACGCAATTGTGAAGCCAGACCACCTTAATAATAATAGAAAAAAATTAAATCAACTGGTTTATCAATACAATTGTAGTTATTTTTATTCACACTCGTGAAATAATTTCTCTGTTTCATACCTTGAATGGCTAAAGCGATGAGAAAATAAAGTACAATCATTCTTGATCACTTGAATAAAACTGTCCAACTATTTTTCTCAACTCTATCTTATATATATCTGTGCCACACATATTCAACCAAGGTACAATATCACACCCATATCTATATCAATTATTTGGAGTGGATAACAAAAATGAATCAGTTTTCCATGTTTATTGATATTAAAGTGCTTACAATAATTGATAAATTATTTGTAGATAAAATATATTTCACCTCTTATATATATTATTTATAAAATTATTTTAATGAATATATTTTTATCAATAGCTGAACATTTCAATGTGTTATTTCATGATGTAGTTTTAATAATTTAATTCCAACACTTAAAGAAAGAACATGAATTAAATAAATATGATGAAAAATGGGTAAATGGAGCACTTAAAAATTCTCCACAATCTCAACTGTTCCAAATTTTCAATCTCTATATAATCATTATCAATTTTGTTCATATGATTTTCATGTGACGCAATTGTTAGTTATGACTTCAAAGAAAATTTCTATGATAACTAAGTTATATAAATACACAAAAACATGAACGTTTGTGTTTAAAGTTTGGAATTATTATTTCAAGCACGTAGTTCAATTGATAAGAACAATTCACAATGATAAACACATTCCACTGGGAAGATTTATTATCGTACTGAAAAATCATTTGTCAGATTAACTGATAAATGAATTGATAATAAACAATTTTGATTTAATTAAATTTCCACGATTAGTCATTTAGGTAAATAGTTATAAACAAAATAAAATAATAAACTTTATCAAATTTACATGAAAATTTTCATAGATTTTTATCAATTATTCAAAGTGTCATATCTATCTCTTTGTTCCAGTGTATAAAAATAATTGACATGTACGCGTGGGATCGATTGGATGCAGAGAGTAAATCGCAGGAGCGAGTTCAAACCTGACGAAATCCGTCGCGTGGCTATCAATAATCTCTAGGTAAACCCGTGGCAAACTATCATACCATAAAGCAAATAATTCTGTATTTATATATATATATATATATATATATATATATATGCATTATGTATAAACAATATTTTATCGAGTAAGAAGTGTGGGCCCAGAGTATAACAAATAACAGCGAAGTACATGTATGAGTGGCGAACGTTGGCGCCACTACTGAATGTGTTTCAACTTCCACACGTTACAAAATGTCGATATTATTATTTATTGTTATTCATGAAACGATCAGCCTGCAATGCAAATAAATATAAATTTTCAAATGCATATTCATGTGCGTACAAATATCAGCATAAATTATAACAAACAAATTAACTTCATAAAATCAGAAAAATAATCTTCAACTCAACAAATTATTTCATGAAAATTGTCAAACTTACCAACATCTATTTTATTTTATTAATTTTTATTTTTCTTCTACTGTTTCGCCTCCTCATTTCTTTATTCCTCTCTTTTTTTTATTTAGTTCTATTGTACATAGATGACTGCGCAAGCAATGCATAAAGTGATATAGAGTGGAACAGCAGCAGCAGCAGCAACAGCAGCAGGAACAACAACGTGTACACACACGGTGAACACCCATTGTTCCTCTATACATACAAGACGTAACCGGTCTATATACTGTGAAAGAGTTGGCGCACACGTTTGAATTTATAATGCTATTAATTGGCAAAACATTTCCGCCCTTAATATTTCAATAAAGTCTTTCTTTCTATTCTCTCATTTTTATTTTACATTTATTTTTTGTTTTGTTGTAATTCTTTTTCTTTTCTAAGCTTTTGTTGGCTTCAAATCTTTTTTTATTGTCGTTGTGTTGCATTTATTATTGGCTTCTTTGCATTATTGATGGGAATAATTAATCGGTGATGTTTGTGGGTGGATAATGGAATATTTATGAGAGATTTTATGGTGGGTTAAGTTGTGGAAAGTTGTGAATCGATTTGCTCGGAAAATTATGTGAAATGTTGAGTAAGAAATATTATTCAAAAAAAAAATAAACAAAATCAACAATTACTCAAAGTACTTCAAGCTCTCCATTATTATTTTTCATCCAACTTTTTTTTGTGGTGGAGAGAAGGAAAAATCAATAAAGAGAGAAAGTAGTGTAAGTTATAGAGAACTCTCTAATTGGAGATTTCCATTGTAGTTAACCAGGTTGGTTCTGCATATCGATGTTTGCATAAATAATCATGTTTATATGTGAGTGAGTATGTTTATATATTTATCAGTGCAAGCAGAAAGCGTAAAGAGCAATTTTTCTAAAACATTTTCAAGAGCTTATTGAATCAATAAAATAAATGAAAAAAAATGTGACAATGTCAAAAGTGCGACAATTATTACTCAACCAAAAGTAAAAAAAAACTTTTGAACAAAATAAAATGCGAAGATTCATCATTCAACTATGACAATTTAATCCTTCCGCATGTGAAACACACCAATACAATAATTTGTGTGAGTAAATACACAATAAAGACACAACACAACAGTTACTATATCACACGAAAATGTATTTGTGAATAAAATGTTGAAGAGAGCAAAACCGGACACTACATCAATCGTTCTTATATAGATACACATATCTACATCTGTATATTAGTATAAGTATCATATAAAGTGGTAATTTATATATAAATATATCTATATACAATGGAAGGAGACACGGCATTGTTCGATAATGCCGCGTGTGCGCCGGCAACTCAGCTTTTAAATTGCATATACACGCACGATTATTTCATAGCAAAATACATTCCCAGACAGTCGGTGGTCTTATGGCGCCCGACGCAGTTATCAGCCGCTTCTAACACACACACATATATATATATATATTATATTGTTATTGTTTGTACGCATAAAACACATGTTATCGTTGTTTCATTTTGATATAATTGACTCACTAAAGTATTTCGAATTATTTAAACCAAAAACATTTTTATCAATGATAAATAAATGAAATTAAAAAATCTATTTGCAGAGTTTATATTTATTTTTCATTATTGATTATTCATTAAGGTGAAGATTTGTTGGAAAATTTTTTATTATTGTGATGAATTAAAATTGTTATTTTTATTACTATTTGTTGGTGTAATTATTTAAATGAATTTATTTGTTGATTTTATTATTTATAGCGATTGCAATGGCGCCATAAATGCATTGACATTTGTTACAGTGTATTGGTGAGAATATATATTCATTTATTAATATATTAATATATTTAATTATTAATGTGTGAGTGGAAAGAGTTTGAGAATGAAAATAAATAAAAGTCGTGTGCCAGTGGGCGAAACCCTGAACTTTATACTTCAACCAGATATATAGAGCTATTGTTCTTTATATGTTTATAAATATTGTTGTTTATTGGTGCAGATAAATATGCGTGTGAATATCTATGGGACATTGCCGCCCCTTTTATACGGGGGTGTAACTTGCATTGCGCGTTAACTGCACTCACAAAATTGCATCACATTCGTACAATTTTATCAACACTCGCACGCAATTTATAACAATATATATATATATATATATATATTGCGCAATATAATCAATGCAATATTAACAACAAATATTTATTTATCATGATAATTAATTATTTATAAAAATATTGTATCGAATAATATTTTCAAATTTTAATGTTGATAATATTCATTCATTCTTTTATTTATTCATTCATTCTATTCGTTTTTTTCTTCTCTTCATATTCATGAACAAACTGACTTTGTATAAATAAAAATATTTTCTTCTCGTATATGGTTACATATTTATATGGATAAATTAAGCTGCGTATGAATTTTCATTATGTAGAATCGTCAGAAATTATGTGCATTGGTAATAAACCGTTGTATTTATATTCCAGAAGTTATTCGAGTGCAGTAATTGGCAAAATGAAATTATATATAAATACAAATGACAGTGGAACTGAATAATAAAATTAGCATTGCTCGTTTATATGGAAAATATTAGTAATGCTGACATTTCTAAGTGTTTGTAATAAATATCAATCGTAATTTTTATTCATTCTCTTCTCATGTTTTAATTTTCCATTTCTTCATTTATCTTGTAATAACAAATTTAATTATGACAAAATTTCATTTCTCATTATCAAAAATTCTTATCTAAATTATCCAAAGTAATGTTATATAAATTCACATTTGAAGCGGAAGCGTCGCAATGTACAAGTTGATCTATTGTAGATGGTATAAATAATTAGAACGCGCTTGCGGCATGTTTTCAAATGACGTACGAGCCCAACATGTATCGAGGAATACACCAACGCAATATATTCATACATATACATGTAAGATGCGTGCGTGCATAAACCGGCAACGCCCAATGAATGGTGTAGTTCACTTTCTGTATATGTGCACTGCACATGTGGGAGATGCGTGTACCAGTGCAATGTACAACGCATTTCCTATACCTTTTATATATATATATATACATTGGGTATGCTTCAATCTGCACTTATATGTATATGTGATCGAGTACTGTATACTTGAAAATAACATAAGCAAGACTTGACTAGTACACGATCATGTGATGTTGTAGGCAAATAAAGTTGAACAAAAACGATTAATATTTACGCATCTACTGAAGAACATTTTAGGATTATTTATGTTGATGATTATTGTCGATTCGTGGAAGAGACTTTCTTATCAGTCATCTGTTACAGGTTTATATTAATTTAGAATCGTTGATTATTAGAAGACTATTAATTTATACTGGAGTTTTGTTTATAAATTTTCTTTGGTTTGATTGGAACGTTCAAGTGGTTTTGTTCGATAGTTTTTTTTTTGGGTGAGTTGTGGGGTGGATTTCTCGGAATGCTATTCTTGGAATTTTTATTATGTGTAATGGATTTTGAAGAGAAAGCGATGCGCAATCGAATGGATATCGAGAAAAAATTTTAGTATGAAGATTTGGTGGTGAAAAAAATTATTGAAAATAATTTTCCACCAGGATAATCGAAAAGTCAATATTCACTGAAATCTGTTCTTATGATTCTTTATCAGATTTATCTTCGTTATTTATGGAGGGATTTTCATAAATTCGGGGTGATTTGGAAGAGAATGAAATGACGAATCATTTGATGATAGCAGAAATTCCGAGAAAAAATCCGGACTACCGAAAAATGTAATCTAAAGATATGAAATGTCTGACATCTCGTCTTTATCTACTTCAACAAGCTCTATCAATACATACGACTTTGTTCGCCAGTATCTCCGGCAATTATCGAGTAATTTTGAACTTTGACTATAGTTTTCCAACAGAAAAACGATGACAAATCGAATGAGCATGAAAAAAATTCCAAATTATTAAATGATAACGTCGAAAAATGGGATTAAAAACTCGCATTCACTTCATGACATTGCACGTCCAACACTACAAATTTTCTCCTTCTTTAATTTATACATAAATTTCTTTTCATCAAAACTATTTGGTTATGTATCAACATATGTGTTGATACAGCTTCGCTTCATGGAGCACGTGGTGTTATCGTACACATTGCGATATAACGTAAATTAAAATCACCTTAAGGTAAAATTTATGCGGAGAGACATAGTGTGTTGATGTAGAACTCGGTGAACCGTTATACTTTCGGCACACGCCTACACGCACTCATATACGCTTTATAACTGCGCGTGCAATAATGTTTTTTTAACAAAATATGTCTATTTAAATAAACATTTTCCATATATATATATATATTCATGCGTACTAGTTCAATTGAATATTAATAGAGAATAGGAAATCCTATTCATCAATTTATTGTGGCGAAAATAACGAAAATAATTAAAACAGAAATTACACTGCAACTATTTTTTTTTGTTGCATTATAAATTTGTTATTTTTTCTTATTTTTACTTTCGATTGTATACAGTTCAACAGACTTCGTGCCATATCATCGTTTGTCGTGCCGGTGCTTCTCAGAATTATTACTCGGTGTCGCGATAATAATTCGAATCGACAGACTCGTGCATTTATGCATGGGAGTAAAATCATTTATTTTTACTATTTCTCTTTTCCATTTTTTTTTCTTAGCTACATTTTATCACGTAGAAGTATCGGAGATAATTGAAGATGATTAATATATCGATATAAATATAGATTAATATTGAAATGACGTAAAAAATTACGAACAATATTAAACTTAATATTATAATATAATTTTTTCTTTGACTCTACTCTTTGTTTTCTTTCTTTTCCGGCTCTTGAGTCATATGACGTTTTTTTATATACATTTAGATGTACATATATATATATATTGTACATAAAAAGTAGTTTAGGTATGTAGCAGCTGGAACGAGCATGCATTGGCACGCTTTCCAAACCCGGCACCATAAAAAGAAAATCTATTATTCTTTCCGATTCACTCGCGGGGAATTTTTATACCTACGTTTCTATTGTAGTACTCACTATATTCACCCTCCATTTTACCTTCAGCGCATTTTTTTTTCTCTTCTTTCAACCACCATTCAATGAATGAATGTGCGCGAGCGCTCAAAAAGTCTACAGGGATACTCCAGGCGTGCGACATGTGATTCTCCTGCACCTGAAACTTACGAGCGAACGACTTTTATATGGTGTATAATATGATATATCCAACGAAGAATATGACTCGTGTATTCAAACGTCAATAACTGCTGATGGAATTATCACAACATATTCAAATATATATTCAATTTATGCGCAATAATCAGATCTATAATTTTGTATATATATATAGATACATCCGACGTGTGGTATAGGAGTGAGAGCCTCGAGAAGATAGTGAAAAAAATGTCGATTCGAACTCATATTTGATAATTAAAAATGTGCCTGCAAATTCATCCAATTTTCTCAACACTCTCACAGTTTACAGAAGCGTTCAAGCAAAAAAACACAAGAGAACAAAATTAAAGATGAGAGTTCAACAAACAAAACAACCCCTCATTTATCCTTCTCCCATTACCTCATCGCGAATTATCGACGTTCATATCCACTGCTACACCTTGAAAAATACTTCAAGCAACCTCAAGAAAAAAAAAACTTACATTCCCTTTTCTAAACAACAAAAATCGCATTAAACATCACAAATTAATTTTTTCCCTGTATCCCAGGTGGTGGTACACAGGGCGCGTGTCTAGGCTCGTCACACATTGAGAGTGAGAGAGAATCAGTAAAGAGAGAAAGAAAAAAGACGAAAGCAAAAATACAGAGGAGCAGGTGAGAGCCCGACATTGTCAATCTCTGCCTTTACTTTGTGAATATAATAGCTCGTTCCACGGTCGCATTTCTACACCAACATGTCTATACACGTTTATATTATACATACATACATGCCTATATATATACATATACATATAAGGGTATGGGGCCGGTTGTGGAGAGAGAAATGGGTGGCTGCCTTTGCGCACATAATGAGGATGTATGCGCTTTAAGGATTGGGGTGCGCAGTTCTCTATTGGAATATGTGTAATATATTTACGTGTATTGTGTTTGTGTATGTGTGTGAGGATATGTACCAACCTCTACTTACCTAGTAGTCGTGCGCGCACTTCTATTGTACTGAGAAGAGGCAGGTGATGAGGACGGTTGGAACCACGCGACTCTTCTAATACATAAATTTTTATTCTATGTGGAGATGAATTTAGTTGAACGGTTCTCAGTTCATTTCAGAGAAAATATTACGTAGGTGAATTAAAAAATAATATTCCACTGTATACTGAATGTTCAAGTGAAAAAGTATTAAATTATTAAATTACATAAAGAAAAGTTTGAGGAATAATTTTTTGATAGAAAATAATTTTGAATTCCGATACAAATTTGTGTATTAAATATCAATTAATAAAATTAATACAATAAATTAATATTCTCTTATAACAAAATAATATACGAAAAAAAATAGCAATACTGTAATAAATAATATAATAAAGGAATATAAATAAAATATATAAAACTAAATCTTTATTTTCTATTCCATTTCCTTTTACTCGTCAATTTGTGAGAACACATTCAGAAACGATGTTGAGAACCTCCAGAGAAGCAAAATTCACACACACACATGTATATATATATACTTTGTATATAAAATTGCACCATTACCGTGAATATATACAGAGATGCAGCGCAAAATTCTCTGTCCATCGATACACTGTTGCGGGCACGTGCCATCAGCTGTCTCTAGCTGGACCACAGCTGTTGATGTTGAAGGTGTATCAATACCTCTCTATATATAGCAAATATATATATATATATTGTTGTATTATACATGGATACATAGGTACTAATGCACGTTAGATATATAATGCACATTTTATTTTCAGTTTGTACTTAGTATAGCTTGGCACAACGTTGGAGTCCTGGACTCTCAACTGTCTATCTTTCCTGTTTGTTCTTGTTTTGTAACGATATATATATATATATATATACAAATACCGAATATACATAGATATATATATACGATGCCCTCGTTCTCTCTTCATTCTTTTCATGGTAACCATGGGGCAATGCCCGTGAAACAGTCGCACATGTGTGCGATAGTGGAGTGATAGCAACGATGGGATATATTTTAGAGCAGAACCAGAGTGATATGCACATGCATGTTCATGTGTTCCAACATATAAATGTCATATAAGTGTATCGACACCACTTTTTCTCTTTCCCTCTTTCTCTCTTTCCCAATTTCTCGATTTTTTCGATTTCTTGATTTTTCGATATCTCAATTTCTCGATATTTCAATTTTTCGATTTTTTGATTTCTCTTATTTCTCCTTTCGATTTCATCGAAGTTCCTCGTTAATCGTTTGGGTATGTTTCCTGCTCGCGTCCGATCCAGCCTCACAAAATATTCGCAAATACGATTCCAAATACGGTCTCTTGAAATTCTACCAAATCTCTTCATCCAGCATTGATTTAACCGCTTAGATGCAAATGTATAACGGTGTCCTCAAAATTAACATTACATATATATATATATATATATGTAGTATATATTTTATATCTGGTACTCGCAAGAGCAAAATCCAAAGATGGTTACGCGCGTGCAATTCCTTTTATGTACGTTTGACTCATTGCACTTCCTTCACCACCAACGCCAGCTTCTTCCTTATTATTTTGTGTAATAAATAAATTGAAGAATAAATTACTGTTAGGGGGAGATTGTTTTGAATATATCAGAAGTGATTAATATTTGAGTATTATATTGATCTCATGATATTAAACAGTAAATATAATAAATTTTAAAACATACAATTTAATGTTGTAAAATTCGTTTGGATTTGTTTTGGTTCATTCTTTTTTTTGTCAGACATTTCCTGATTAAAAAGATTATTATTAAAATGGTCCCGCATGACAGAGTGGTTGTAAATTACCCAACGGTTGGTCCATTTGCGAATATTATTCTGTATATATATATGATATATATATGTGTGTATGTATTGATATAATTTGAATAAGCAAAGATGAATTCATTATATTACGAACGCACCTGGAAACACTTGAGTGAGCTACTGCAATCTTGAAGAATTTTTGCAATTAAAGTGTGTAGTAGAATTCACATCATACTTCATACAAAAAAAATGTCTACTACAGAATTACACAATTATATCTACACACATTTACTTTTGTTATGTCAAATTGTGAATATTCAAGTGAGTTTAACAAAAAAACTTTCGGTTAAACCGTCAAATTGTAACAAATTATTTCAATTCAATGACATTTTTTTTTCACAATTAAATTCTCATAAATTATTAATCACCACTAAATATTTATAAATAATAATTAATCCAAATAATAATGGTATTTAGATAAATAATAGAATTAGGAAGAAAAATTGTTATTAAATTGAAATAAAAAATGAATATGAGAAATATTACAAAACCAAATTTTGTCATAAAAAAAGATTTTTGCGCGCGCGCAAAATACATCAGATCATAAATATTACTCTTGTCCATATATAGGTGAACGCATTGTTCTGAAGCGAGCGATAACCCATTATCTCTGAGAGGCGGACAGCGCCAAGTATATAATAAAATATATATCATGGTGCAAAACTCTCTATACACGAACTCCTCGTCGTCGTTGTTGTTGTCGTCTCGTTGTAAGTAAATAAAAGCACCAGGGAATAGGATATACATTGCAACGAATGACTGAGAGATTGTGCATATACATATACATATATATATATCTATATAGTTGTTAACGTAATCCTGTTGGCTACGCCACAGCGGCACCACACAAGACACGCACAGACACATTTTGTTGATCCGTTAGCGTCGATCGTGTCGGTCCGTCGCGCTTCCGACTACAGACACCGCGCACAAGAGAAAGAGAGTTTGAATAAAGATAATAAAAGAGAAAAAAGGAATAAAATAAACGTGTGAGAGTGAGTTGGAGATGTAGAAAATAAGTAGAAAAAAAAGAATACAATTGGGAAGGAAAAAAAAAGGAATGAATTGAAAAGATTGAGGATATAAAATTTTTATCACTGAGGACAATGCGTCGTTGCGGATATTTATTTAGACGCTTTCTTGGGATTTATCTGTACTCTGTTTGCAATTTTTTCCCTGTTGGATATTGTGTTTATGAAAGTAAGTGTGGGTGTGTGAGGTAGAGTTGGTTAATTTGGGCAATTGAAATTGTAGTTGATTCTCTCTCGTTCAAAACATTTAAAAATCAATTTTTTATTAAATTAATTCTTCTTTTCTTTTTATAACCCACTGGATCAATCCACCATATCAAATCCAAATATATTTTCCGTTAAATTTCTGCATCTGCCGAACAAATATCAAATCAATACCTATACTCACACACAGAGAATATCGCCGGAAATAGGTACGGAAATAAAAGTGGGCGTCAATATCAAAAACAAGAGAAAAAAAAGACGCAATAGAAATTCTACACAAACCGTTTTGAAAAATCTATCAATACAAATATAAATAAATTCCTTTCTTTTCCAATTTCTTCAACCGATCATGCACAATAAATATAAAACTCCAATCAAACCGCACGAGGTATACAAACAGAGATAGAAACAGTCCAAAAACATGTGTGGGCCTGAATGGCACGAGCGCACAATGCCAATAACAATCTATCGCCTTTCTCTCTTCTCTTTTGCTCAACTCTGGCATATTTTCAACTGTATAATGTGGACCCCCTTGACATGAAATAAAAAAAAAAGAAAAAGAAAAAAGAAATTCACCCAACTCGTCGTCATCGTCGCATCCCAATGGGCCTCATCACCAACCCCCAACACGAAAAATTCCAGCAGATGCTGGATGGTGTTTGTGTATTTTTGAAAGAGAGGAGGCGAGAGAGCATCGAAGAGGGGTAGAATTTTATTTATTATTATCATTATTATTATTTGTGTTATATTATATACATGTGAGTATGTGTGAAATGTACGCAGGCGTGCACACATTCGCATTTCTTCTTCACTTCTTTTCTCTGTCTATTTTTGTCTAGGACTCAACAATGAAATTCGTTTGCTGGGGGGCAGGTGTTGGCCTCCCCTTTTTTATTTGGGCGCGTGCCTCACACACGAACGTGCCGCGCGGGCGGAGTTCTTTCATATTAGTCATGTGTGTAGGGATGTGGAGAAGTATTTCCTCTCTTTTTGTTTTGTTTTGGGAATGAGATGGCCTTTCGGTGGTGATGTAAAATGTCGATGATTTTTATTTGAGGTTGTCGGTACTAATTGACGTTGCGTGTTTGAACACGTATATTTTCAGGGTATTGTTTGAGTGGGAGCATTTTTTTTGGGTTGGGTATAAGAGAGAGTAGGGTATGGTGATGCGAAGACTAATTACTTCGGTAAGGGATGATAGTTAATTTGTACGATAAGATAAAAACTTTCAATTTTTCTGATGGGTATTTGATTGTTTTATAGAATATTTAATCATCCCTTCACCCACCCTTACATATACAATAATTAAAAAGAAAGTATAAAAGTATAAATTGCACATTAGAATTGAAGAGGATGAGTTTACAATAGACCAACGCTTGAAGTTCATTGTAAAATGTTATGCATAAATAATAGATGCTCATAAGTGACGCGTGGTGAACCCACAATCTTCCCTTCCATTCAACCCTACACATACCATCAAAAATACTTATACATATACACAAATAAATATAATATAAATATATAAAGTATGTACGAAAATCCACTTGGCTAAAATCAGCATCACCGGGCCTCATCCACCCTTAAAACTATTCTCAAATCTCAACGGTCACTGGTATATAAAAACCATAGGGTGAATTTTTGCAGGGTAATGGGGTCCATTGGGATCAGGGTGACATGTGTGCACTCGTATATGAAAGGACGAATCTTAAAAGCAGTATAGAAAATATGCGCGTGGTGCCAGTGCACGAATTCAAACACCATATGTATAAATATATATATATATACCCCATAGATATGAGCGCGTGCCATAAGAGTATGCAGGAAAGTTGCAAGCTGATGAAAAATTCAATTGTAAAATTGTCCTGCAGGGTTTTAGGTGTATGCAATGATGAAGAAAAAAAATTATGTTGTGTGGATGGGTTTGACGAGGGGTTTGGAGGGGTTATGAAGAATTGTGCGAGTGTGGTATGTATAGAAGGGTTGTTTGCATGTGTACATATGCATATGGACGCCTAACGTGTTTATTCAAGGCCAGGGGTACCGCAAAAATTCACCCTCACCTGGTGAAATGAAAATTGTGCAGCTTACATGACCTGGTTTTTTTACACTTCTTGTTTTCATCAGGGTAAATTCAGCAGGGTAAATTCAGCAGACATGCGACCATTTGGGTTTATAATTAGAGAACAGAATAATGAAGTTAATGGAATTTTTAAAAAATACAGTAACAAACCATTTTTAGTGGAAGAATTTTTATAAGGAAAACTTTCGGTCCATTTCTTTGAATTTGTGTGGTCGAATGGTTGCGATATTTTCAAGTTCTATGTTAATACGTGTCCGAAAAAAAATTAAAAAACAGGTGCGGTGTATCAAATTACACACGAATCCTTCACAAACACCCTTGGGACGAAAAAAAAAATAAAAATATCCTTTCACAATTGAATTGTTCTTCCAACATTTATTCTATGCAGAAGATAAATTATTCTGGAATGAATCAAACGATCGAACAAAAAAATCAGCATTATGCAGCCCTCTGCGTTTTCAACCCCTGCAAAAAGAACAAAGAAGATTGACTAAGCTACCCTGTATCTGTAAAAGAAAACGCGTCTCGGATGTCTGCATCCGGTTGGTCACTTCCGGCACGCGCGAACAGACACGTGGCTAGAAGTGCGCGTGGCCATTAAACAATCTCCCTTTTTCTTCTGCTCTTCTTCTATTTGTATATTCTCTATACATATTTCTCTATTTCCATCAGCATAATCATCATCCATCCCTCTTCCTGTATATATACTTGAAGTAAAAGCAACTCACAACCCCCCTCGAACTATTTTCTTTTGACATCGTATGTGGATATGATACTATGACCGTTAGAATTTTACAGTAGGGCGTGTGCAAGTTTCAACTCATCTTTGAACATATTTATCTTGTTGTCAAGTAGGAAGTGTCCGTCATTAAATTTATATTTACATATATATGTATACAGTTTGAATGAATACGGAAGTTGCTTGTGTGGCTTCCGCTGCTGAATTTATTGGTCACTTTTTTTATATTTAAATTATTTTCTTCAATTGAAATATAATAGTAAGTGAAGTTTGGAGTGATGTAGTTGGGTTGATTATTATTGCAATATATTTTTCATGGTGTCATTTTCAAGCTTGAATTCTAAGCTTTCAAATGAAAAATATTTTAACAAAATTAAATCCACCACCTAAATATAAAAGTTTTAAAGTTTACACTTGTGCAAAGGCGCGCGCACTTGTTCGAGCTCGGTTTTCTCTTTGTCATCTTTTTTTTTCTTGAATGGCACGCGGGGGTTGAATAGACTTGAAGCGCAACTAAAATCACAATAGTATAAGACCCAGTGAACTTCTTTTGTCATAATCGTGGTCGTTGTCGTGATGATCGTTGAGCGTAGACGAAATGCATCAGACAAGGTTGACACAGGTACGGATCACATCATGAAACGACTGGCTCAAACACATTTACATTTGCCAACGTGAAAAATATATTCCAAGTCAAAACCACATCCGTACCTGACTACCTATTTTCTTCTTCTCTTCCTGATCTTCTTCTTCCCTATTTACTCTTATTATTATTGCTTTTCTTTTCTTTTTTGGAGACGTAAGAGGAGCTTGTGTGTAGACAGGTGAGCCTGGCATTGATTCCTTCACCAATTTTCGCATCTGCCACGTGTGTGGAGGATTCCAGGCTTGATCTTGGACCTAATTTCCAAGAAATACTTACGCCACCATTATTGCCATAGATGTTGATCAATAAGTAGTGAAGTTGGAAGGTGAAACGATAAAAAATCGAATGGTTATAATCAGAATTTTTTCTCTGCATGAAATCCTATGGAAAATAACGAAAATCTTTTTTAAATCCAAAAAATAAAACTCGTCAGCAATTCATTATCCACAGAAGCCCCATAACAAATATAAATTCCCTTTTCTCACCATGCTTTTTTTTTTATCTCAAGGATTAAATCAATTCCCATATCATCACTCACCAACCAATCAACTCAATCAAACACGTATTCAACCATACAGAAAAATGTAAAGGCTTTTCATCCTTCTGATTATCGCCAATCGTCCCATCATGATACACCAACTTACCAAAAACCCCACACATAAAATAATCCTTATACTGTTATTATAATTCCCCATGCACTCTGTGATTCACCCCATCGTCACGTGCCAAAAAAGGCCATCACACACATATACCCAAAAAAACTACCTGGAAAATAAATAAATTGTGAACGAGTTTGAACAAGTTAAAACCCATTTTATTTCAATCACATTTTTTGCAACGAACAAATCAAAAAATCCGCTCCACGCAGATTTGGGATTGGAAAGGGTTGCAATTAGGGGTTGTGACTGCGCGTCATCTCTTCTATACCTACATATATAGATATATATTATATATATACACACACATGTGCATCTGCTCGCACGTCAACATCTGCTGACAGATGCTTATACAAACGATGTATTCGTCTCTCTTTTCTTTTACTTGTCGCCTTTTAACATTGGTGGCATCGCACAGGAACCGACTCTCATTCTATACCAGACCTCCACTCATGTCCGGAAATGAAATTCTAAACACCCTCTACATTGCTCTTTGGATGTGTTTAACCCTCGAAATAAATTTTTTTTTCTTCCTCTTCTTTGCTTTATGTCAAAGTCTGATTTGATTTCTTTTGGTGACAAGAAGAAACTTTGATAGGATGAAGATGATTGGGGTGATATCAGAAACTACCCTTGTGTTATGGGTGGAGATTTGGTTGATTCTTTTGCATTTTGTTGAAGGATTCAATGAAAAATATGTGAATTTGATTCTTATGAAGTTGATGCTGTTCCTGATGGCAACTTTTTTTTACTGGATTTGTAACACCTGGATTTGCTTATTGAAAATTCGCATCTGGTTAAAAGTTCGTTGGGAATTAGTATCAGTTTTCTATATTAGATATTAATATTAGAGAAAAAACATGAGAATGAATAGTAGGAAAATTGTTCGAGGGATTTTTCGTGAGTGGCGGTTATTATCTTGATATGATGGGGATGAGTGTAAAAATGGGGTTGGTCTTTCAGTTTATAAATAGGGTCAGGTAATTATGTTGGAACCAGAAACTCCGTTCAGACTCGAGAGGTTTGAATAAAATTAGATACAACACTAGAAAAATACTATGATCATGTTATTTTTTTCTGTTTTCTAAAAGAAAAATAAGAAAATTAGATACTGGCAAACCAAAAAGCCCTTCAATATATTTTCTTTGGTGTTTGTGCGGGTGTGAAGGGCTTTAGAGACTCGTGCGACACGTTCGGGAGGGAATAAACAAGAAAAATAACAGTGCATTTGAGAATTGGAAATAGAACTGGTGCTTTTGCAGGCGTTTTTATGTTACCACTTTTCTAATTTATTTTTTCTTCTCTTCGTACAGTTTAGGAATAAAAAAAATAGAAGACCCCCTCTCTTCTATAATTACAACAGATGAATTAGTTATAAAATTACAACAACGATACATGAATGAATAATAATGTAGTGATTAATTAATTTTTTCGTGAATGGACTGGAGAAAAAAAATTCGAGTGGAAATAATAGTTTCAACTCTTTGTGTCTATTTACCTATTGATTTTCTTCTCCCTTTTTTTTATTTATAGCACTAGATCCAATGGGGTTTGGTTATTTGTCTTACAGACACACCCGTAGCACTTAAAATTAAGTAGCAGATGTTACTTAAAGCATAGTTTTATGTATATGTTTCGGAAAAACACATGCTCATTGCCACGTGTAGTCTACTACGCCCACACCAGTCATGGATCCAATCCTATTAAATGAACAACCGGTCCATAGGTGTTTTTCAACCCCCAAATTTTTATTTTATCGTGTATCGTGTACAACCAATTGTATCCATGTCGAAACATGTCTGGATACATTTGAACACGTCATTCATCTCGGATTAATGAATTTTTCTTGTTGAGACAGATGTGAAATGCAGGTGATATTTATTGTGTTTTTATGTCATTTATTCATTGCAGAATTTTCCAATTAATAAAATTGTTGTGGTTCTTTAAATATTTATCAAAATAAAAATTGTGGACTCTCTGTCGAACTAACCTGAAAAAAAAATCTGATAGAATAACAAACCGGAAGGTGTAGCAATTTTTTTTGGGATCCACAAACTAACGAAATCAATTACGAAGGATGAAAAAAAAAACACGATGATTTTATAGAAATTTTTGAATTCGCCTGAGGCAAATAATATTACACAAACATACACACATTCAAGATCACATCCTGAGCTCTTTAATAAGTGTTTTCTTCAACATCCCGACGATTCTTCACAAATAAAAAAATTCCTCGCACTTAATAATCCCAATAATCACTGTCGGTTTCGTTTGGAAAGAAAGAAAAAAAAAAGAAGATACTCAACGAGGATATTTCACACGTGCCGCGCGCTCATTTTCAACCGTTCCGGTTTCATTCACACGCACACACAGTTAAGAAGGAAGAAAAAAAAAAGATGTGGCGCCTATAATACACACTAAATAAAATGCCTCTCTAATTATCGTTATGGATCTCCTATCAGCTGCCTCGTTGATTCAAATTTCTTTTATATATCTATAGACACTTATTTTAACACTCTTTAAAAAACGACAGGGTGTAATAAAAATATAAGAAAGGGAAACATTTATTTTTATATCAAATTATCGAGGATTTTATGTCCCAACCGGTTTCTCAAATATAATAATTCGATAACAACATTAATTCAAAATGAAAAAGAAAAAATATTTTGTCGAGATGATAATGAATATTTATTTCTATATTATTTCGTGATGATAACGATGATATTATATCAATGAATTCTCCGTCATTCGTTTTTCTTTCTTCTTTATTTTTTTCACATTTTCAAGTTCATTATCGCATTTCTCTGTAAAATACACTGACTAATCCCTAAATACGGCAAACAATTTCCCACAATAGGGTGACTATTCAGGGAAAATATGATAAGAGAAAGAATTTTTAGTTAAACAAACATAAAAATTGAGGGGGAAAAGAAAAGAATAATATATATAAAATAGATTTGGAGACAACCGAAAGACAGGTAAAAATTTTTATCATCATGACATCATACTAACACACATGGTCAAATGTAAATAAGTGATAAAGATAAACAATTGTGTATTGTTATTGATTATAAAATTAAATACTTTTATAAATACAGTGAAACAAAATTTATAATATAAATGTTAAGTGACTAATTAAAATTTGGCACTTTAGCACCATCTACATTATTTATCTTTATTAATCATTTATTGATTTATTTATGTTGTCATGACAATTAAT
>JAPYZH010000464.1:0-95674 GCA_030523085.1 Meteorus colon | reverse complement strand
CAGTAAATACTGAACATTAGAGACTAATTACACTGTATACGACCGATTAGATTTAAATATAGAATTATAAGTATACTACTATAAGTAAACAAAAGTATACCAAACCATTACCACGTGCACAATATTAAAATGAAATAAATTATTGAACAGTAGGGGGCTTCGCCCTCCAACCCCCACTGAGGCTCCGTTCATAAATTTAAGAAAAAATGGAATATAATGTCCACGGATATGTTGACGTGATACCATGTCTCATTGTATCGGAAACATCAATCACATTTCATTGGAAGACGAAATCCATTTGACTGCAACACATAATGTAGATCATATAAACTTACATAAATTTCACCTTCCTTACACGTGAAATTCATATGCGAATTTCTTCAAAATTCAATAAGAAATAATTTCATCTGTAAATATATTTTCAGGCGTGGCGTATATAAAAAAGTCAGATGTATATCCATTAATCGAATCGGAACATGCGTTTTTGAGTAATTTATGTGCCAAACACTTTCCTGAACTTACTGTATCGCTTATATAGAAATGATAATATATACAATTTGCATTTGTGTGTCTAGTAAATGAAGATTACGACAGAAAATGGATGTTGATGTGTTTTTTTAACTCATGCATTCTGTCATTCTAATATGAAATCGCGTTGTGATTAATGATTGTCTTCGACTATTTGCTCATATTTATAATTCTCACGTATTCATGCTCAACTGCTCAGACCTATAGAGTCATGTGGGGCAAATGTGCGTAGTGGGTAAGAGTGCGCGATTACATGTATTTGGGGCTCAAATGAATGGGTTTGCGCACTCTTACCCACTGCGCACACTTGCCCCACATGACCCTATTATTCTATTTCAGCATAATCCTGAAAAAATCATTTTTGGATATGATCGCACTTGCAAAGGGATTTGGTCTGGCTGAACAAATTAATTTCATTCATATTTTGCACCATATTTTCGGTATAACCTCCGTATAGTTAAAAGTTGTATGACTTTTTGAATAAGATATGGTGATGAGAAATTATGATTCGGCATGTAAAACTAACGGTCCATGAATTTTTTATGCAACTGGTCGTTTAAAAAGCTGGGCGCATCAGTTTCGTGTTGATACACAAGAAACATTTTATATATCAATAACATGTATAAAAAGCCCTCATGTAATGTGGCCGTTGAAAGATATGTGACACTACCATTTGCTCTCAGCTTCATTGTTGTTCTTCGTGTTACTTTCATCAGTCTTTTTTTCCTATCATCCGCCGCAGCGACAGTAATCATCATTAGATTTGTCCATCACAAATTCATCGCAAAGCTAATACGATCAAGTACATATGACAATAATCACGTTTTTTTCAGTAATCAACTATTAATTGGTTGATAAATCGTTTTCCTTGAACATCAATACGCGGTTACAGAAAGAAACTGAAACTCCGGATTTATTTTCAATGAGTTATCCCTTTTTGAAGATGATCGAAATAGTTCAATTCTGTTCGCTGGATATTCACACGTCAATTTCATCTTCTACAATAATAACTTCACGTTGGTCAGAAGATGTGCGAAACGAATGTCATTAATATACTGCCAATAATTGTATTGGACTTCGAATTCATCGCTTTCCGGTTATGACAATTTGAGTTGTGATCCTTGGGGAGCATTATGAACAATAAAATGAATTCTTCAAAACATACTGTGCAAAGCGGGAAGAGTGATTTTATAACGCAAATAATTTCGGTTGGCGTAAAAACTAATAATGTTTATGAGGTGAATTCAGTTGCAATTATCATCATAATCGTGAAAATACGGAATCAATTTTTATTATGAACGTTGTTGAGTTTTACGTGAATTATAGGTGCAATTAATTTTAGCTCCAGAAGCCGATATATCAACCCTAAAAATAACTGTAAAATCTCACAATTTACGAATTGGTGTGAATAGTTCGTCAAATATGCCTAGCAAACTGATTCATGGCATTGAACCAAACATTTCAAAGCATGCTGAAAACTTCCTCATACCGGACTTCATTGACAGCGAACAAGTCCGCGCCGTTATCGATTATCATCAGCGATTATTAACGCTCACAGCACCACCATTGTACAACTTGGAGGATGCCCATTGAATTCTTTCTTCATCATTATTTTTCTTGTTTTGTACATACATTTTCATCTATGAAATCCGTTGAACAGTTGAATATTCATACTTTTTCGTATGACATTTGGCATTTAGGAATGGTGGTGTACATCATGTGAAATTTCGGTAGTATGAAAGGAATTTACGCTTCGAAAAATTAATCGTCAACATGGATCTATTGTCAGATTGTCTGGAAAATGCCATTTTTTTCTACAAAGGTGATTACATGAGTTTTGAAAGAGTATCTACAGGTGTGAAAACCAGTTTGAAATTTACAAGAATTCCAGATTTCTACATAATTCATGATAAACGATGTTTTGCAGTTGAGTATCACAGCATATTCATTTCAAAATAAATGTCCTTCATACTACTTGAAATTAATTGACGATGTACTTACAGGTAGAGATGAAAGTAGTCGGTTTGAAAATCATCACGGCGGGATTGGTAACCAATAACATCCTGAATATTCGTTTTCAGGAATTGAATGATTCTCATATTATCAGAAATACAAATTTTGTAATTCCGATTGAGGCAAATGCCCGTTTAACATCTGTAGAAATGCTTAAAAATAATAGTATTCTGATTCGTGTTCCGCTGCAAATTGATGCACATCATACACCGTGTATTACTCTAGAATAACTTTAAAATCGCAATGGAATGATGAAAAATGACAAATAAAACTTCATGTCCCACGTAGTTGCTTCTCGTTTTATTTCTCGGGGAGAAGAATAAAAATCATCGATGACAACAACATAGATTTTACAGTTTTTTCTTTTCATTTTGTGTCTGTTTAAGTTTTATATTTATTTTACTCCATTTGTTCACTTCTTAGCGGCAGCTTTTGATGCAACTTTTTGCGCGCCGGCTTTCGGTGCTGGAGTTTTCGCTGTTACAGTTGCTGATGCTTTAGTTCCAGCCTTCTTCGGAGCTTTCGCTTTTTTCGGCTTGGCAGCTCTTGCAGCGAGAATTTGTTTCTTGCGCCTCTCCAAAAGTGACTTCGTTTTCAACGTTGGTGACTTCTTTGACAGCTCAATCTGAAATATTGAATCACACATTATATTGTTTTTTTTGGTTGAAGTTTGATTCTGGATTAAATGTTCAAAATTTTATTAGGGGGAAAAAAAAAAAAAAAAAAAGAAGAAGACACTGGTTGCCATTCTTATAGAACACATGATCGATGAAATAATGACTTACACCACGTTTTTCGACCAGACGAAGTTCTCGTTCGCGTTGACGTCTTTGCGCGGTCAAAATGGCCGATCTCTTGAGAACTGCAGCGTATGGATTCAGCTTAAGCATCGCCCGGGTATTGTTCAGTGGGTTCAGTTTCTTAACACTTCGAACGACTGTCTTTCTGCAGAACAAAATAAAAATATGGTGAAAATCGTATTCCAATTTATAAACAAACATGAGTTGCAATTTCCATATTATCAGAAGTGGTTAAGATTAAAATCACTGTAATTCAGCAACACGGACCAATAATTATCATCATGAACTGTTATAAATTGCTGCAGACGTAGCTTTATTCGGATAATTTACCTTGGTGCCCGGAGAACCTTGCGGATTTCATCGGATTTGAGAAGCCTCGCGAGATCCGTATTCGCCATCTTGGGGAATGGTAAATTATAACCTTTCTTCAATTTGGACTCCTTACGCCACGTTCCATACAAAGCGTCGAGCCTGTCGAAGGCACTTTTGGTCCAAATGACGAAACGACCTACATGACCACCTGGCGCAAGTTTCAGCAAGTTCATTTTATTGATGTTCATCAAATCCACTCCAGGGATGTTACGGAAGGCTTTACGAATGCCCTGGAGAAATGTTCAAGCACAATCAACATTAATGCTTTCATTCATTGAGAACTAATACAGATTCATGAACTTTTATTACATATAACTTACTTTATCTTGGCCATAGACAATGAGAGGTCCACGTCGCTGGATACGGCGACGATTACGCATTTTACCTTTGCCGGCACGGAAGCGTTGCGACTTATACACCTAAATAAGAGAAGAAAATCAAAATTAATATGAAATTGAATTCCGGAAATGAAATTATTAATCAATGATAAAATGCTTATAATGATGAAATTTATGTGCGGAAACTATGTCACAAATCAAATTGAATGAATTATTTGACTTGAAACGCCTGGTGTCCATTTTAATTTAGCACTTCATTGGATCCACCTCAGAGTAAATTGAATTTACTGGATGGGGACATTTTTGTAGTGCATCGAAAGAATTCCAACTTCATTTTATTTCTATTACCTTTTGAATATCATTCCATGCTTTGATACGTCTCAAGAAGATGACAGCTTGTTTAGTTTTGTTGTATTCCTGAATTTTGTCGGATACAACAAGTGGGAATTCCGGAACCTCTTGGATCATATGTCCTGGAAACATGATTTTATTGAAACGTGAAAATTGTTGTGCGCGAATGAGATTACTTATTTTATGTACGAAATTAAGGAATCAGGTAGAAGCTTTTGTTTTGTAATCAAAGTTTATCATAAACACGGACCAAAAGCAAATCATCATTAGGTAAATCAACTATGCTAAAGTAATTTATAATTTTCGATCTACGAAAGACTTAATATTTTTAATGAGTATTATGAAGAAAAAAAAATCTCAATTACCTTTGGATTGTACAAGCGCCGGGACTCCAGAGGCGGCAATAGCCGAGACAATGGCGTATCTTTTTTGATTCACATTAACACGACGATGCCAACGACGCCATGGTTTGGTTGGTGCAAACATACGTCCACCACGACACATATTACCAAAAGCACCCTGACCGGAACGATGTGTACCACCACCGCGTACACGAGGGATACGTGCAACGGCACGACCCGTACCCCATGATTCAGCCGATGTTTGGTGACCTGCGTTTGATCAATTCAATATTTAATCATCTATAAATTGTGGAAAGCTACATTTTAGTGGCAAAATATGATTGTTCAGAGAATGAAAATTTAATGGTCACGAAATGAGAATGGCAAACTTCTCATATGAAATTTAATGATAAAAAACCACATGAAGAGAAAAATTAAAAACATAATATTTAATCTCACCAGCTTCTTTCGATACACAGTATGGCTGTCGACTGTTCTTCGAGACTTGTTGATGTACAAAGTTCACGACATCAGGACGAATTGGAGCCTTGAAAATTGATGGAAGAGAAATAGTCTCTTCAGTTGCTTCATTTTTTTCACTGTAAACAGTGACAAGGGGTCTTGCTGTTGATAACGACTGAAAAACCAAATTTCAATTATTTATTTCATCTTTTTAATGAAATTATTTGGGATACTATTAAATTATTCAATTGCATTTTTAATTCAATTCACTATAAACACACCATATTTGTAGGTTACACAAATTGAAAACTTTCGATGCAGACTGTCTGAAATGTGCCGCAGCACTGCGATACAACGCTGAACGCGTCATAAAAATTAACTTGAATAAAGACAAATTCTCACGTACAGACAAATTCTCGAGAGAAGGACCGAGTTGAAGTAAGAAAACTAGATATTTCACTAATAAAGAGGAGAGAAATTGTCTGAATGTAAAGAATTAGGGATAAATTTTGGAGACCACACGTGGTCGAATGGATTGTATGGCGCATCACATTTATATCCAACATAAATGCGAAGAAATATTTTTAAAAAATATCAAATAATTATTGGCAAGTACCTAATAAATTTAGAATGAAATACTTTTCAAGTGAAACTCACCATTTCGTGGCTGTTTTTACCACTTTTCACACATCAGAGCGGTACAACCAGACAGCTTGAACACCGTGTCTGGTTCCTAAAGAAAGAGCATGAAGGCGGAGATGACGTACTGCTACGGTCATTACTACGTTAGTCATAATGGTAGCATGAACTGATGTACAATAGTACGGGATGCGCAACATTCAACCCATACAGCCTTATTGTAGTTACATTTTCCACCACCCAACATCAATATACTATCTCATTATAAATCAAACATCAACAAGCATGAATTGACTATTATTAATTCAAGTATCAAAAGCAGTCTAAACAAAAATCATAGACAGGTAGTGATTGAACATTTATAATTCTATAGACAAAATTTAATCAGGAAATGCTCAGTATGTGGTCGCTTTAAGGTGGATTCGAACATTTGAAATTCGATTTGCGAGTCCCACTCTCGATAGTGGCGCCTCTTACAAATGCTAAAACGAAGAGTATCTGTGCGTTCAGTTAATGATTCTCGTCTTCTCGTATCGATACGAGCATTGAACATGGCTAAATATAATAACAATTGGTGCGAATATCGGGTGTGTTTAGGCCAACTCAAGAGTGCGTTCAGAAACGTTTCGGAAACTGGAACTCTAACGCACTCTAACGTCACGTAAGACTGTTCAGAAACTTGGAAAATTTTATCGAGTCTCCCCAATCTCTACTTCGCTGAAAGGCCGTAAAGAAATTCCCGACATGCGTAGGAATGATCTCAAGTATTTGTTTACATTTTATGCTTGTGCCCTTGTGCCCACTTGTGCCTTCCTTTGTCACCTGAAGTTAGAATCCTCTAAATAAAAATACATGAATGTATTGAAGTTATAGTGTGAACTAGAATGAAAATGATCCATTGGAAATTACTAATATTTCTATATCAATATAAAGTTGGATAAATTAGTCGAAAATGAAGTGTTATTTGCTATTCAAATCTTCTATTCAAATTTTTTATATTAAAATAAATGAAACTGCAGCTATGGCGAAAACCCTTTCAGTTATTAATTCATTTTGTTTTTCTTTACCGTGTGATCTTTAAATAAAACGATTCACATTAACAAATTATTGAAAAGTGTAAATATTAATGTTTTCCAATTTATAATTTATTCATATAATAATTATACATAACTTATTTAAAAAAATACTCCATTTGAAAATTCCCAGTAACCGTCACCATTTTGTTTTTAATCGATCAATTCCGACTCTGAAGAATCGATCTCTTGAATCGACTGGCTGTGAAGAATCGATTGCGAATCGTGCAACCTTACATTTATGGAGGGTAGTCGCTCTTTACTTTCGGCGTTACGGGAGGCTATTATTACTAAAATTGTAAGCAAGTACACGTGAAAGTATTTATTTTGTTTTAATTTTAATAAATTAAAAAAAAAAATGAGACACCAGAGTTGTTGTGTTGTAAATTGTAAAAATACCAGCAGAAATAAATATCAATATATTCCATTGATATAACTATTTAATTATTTTTTTTTTATTTTTATTTTTTCCTTAGTATCATTTTTTGACTTTGATATAAATTTCAAACATCTCAACCTGAATGTTTACTGCATTCTTTATTATTTTTTATCATTATACTTACTTCTGTTGATTCATTTAATTAAAAAACAAAACTGCAATTACTATAAAAATGTCACATATTTTTTATAACTTTTTCTTTTTACTATTATTCATAATATTTATTATTTTTATGTTTCTTGCTATTCCCATACGTATAAAAACATACTCTGACAGCCTCCCGTAGTTTATATTTTGTCTGGCGTTGCAGTCGCACTCATAGCGAAGAGGTAACTTATCTCTACTCTCCATAAGTCCATACCTACATCAATGATCAATGGGCACATATATAAATTTGATACCATCTATTAAAGTTGTTAACGCAGGTGATATAAATCAAAATCTCACAAGACAAATGGCAGGTGAAATTGTAGTCGATGCACTCCCATATATAGATCAAGGATATGATGAACCTGGCGTTCGCGAAGCGGTAAGGGAGCAATCACAACGTATGATTGGCATATTGTTTATGGTTGTTTGAGGTTAGATGTTCAAACAACAAACTTAATAAAGAGACTACGTTCCAAATATGCTCAAATTCCATCAATAAATTGATTTGATGGAAAGTTAAAAAATTAATGAAATAATAATTCGCCATTTGAATTATGTCTGAACTTTCATAGGCTTTAGCGATGGTTGAGGAAGAAACACGCCGTTACAGGCCAACGAAGAATTATTTGGAACACTTACCACCATTGAATATCGCAGCATTTGAAACTGATGTAATTCGTCATGAATTTGAAAGGATGCAGAATCGTTTACCTATTGAAGTATTAAGCATGAAACGATACGAACTTCCACCACCACCTCCTGGTAAAATGAATGATCTTGCAGCATGGAATGAGAGCGTTGAAAATAGCAGCGCACAACTGGAACATCAGGCTACTCGGTAATCAGGTCTCATATATTCTTCCAAAAATCTCATTTATTATAACAACTAATAACTCATAAATATGTTTGTTTATTGATGCAGAATCTGTAATTTGGAATTAATGATGGAATATAGTTGTGAAGCTTGGAAATCGCACTTGGAGGTATTAGTACAATTAGTAAATCAAGCGCAGAAGCAAATTCAGTCGTTGCGTAAACAGATTCAGGAAATTAATTGGCAGAGAAAGTCTATGCAAACTCAGGGTGGTGAAAAATTACGTACACTAGAATCACAGTGGGTCGGCTTAGTATCAAAAAATTATGAGATTGAACAGGCTTGTGTACATTTAGAAGAAGAGATGCACAAACTGGTCATGTCGAAAGGCGAAGCGGTGGAAATCAATGATGTGCCTGGTGAAGAACAAGAGCCTGATATTCCAGAAACTAGCGCGACTGATACAATGGCAATGGAAATTGGTAGACAGAATCATAATCAACCAGACGAGGGGGTCGATTAACATATGAAGAAAAAAATCCATCATAAAAATCATTGGCATAACAATACAATCCACTTCGTAGTTGATAAATGATGAAAGCGCAATTTATTCAATATTCGACATACAGCTGGCTTTATTACTCTTCTTCGAGCCTTTAATATACATATTTACAGTAAGAAATTTCCGCTTATGAATCATTCTCATTCTATGGGATCTCCTGATGAAAATTTTTCCGTTCTCGGTGCAAATTATTTATTACATTCCCCACGGAGCTCATAACTTAGTCGCAATTCTCGATTGAATTCGTGATCAATGGTCACTAATCAGATAGAAATGAGTAAGTTGTCGCTCTCAGGCAACGAGTTTTTCTAGCGTAGGATGAAAAAATGGCGGATTCCGTGGGAAGGGAATTGACCATGTTAAAAAATTCTTATACAGATATTTTTTATTTAATTTTTCATCAATAATCAAAAATGCAGAGATAATAAATTGCAGTAGCGAACTTTTTCTATACGTCAAAGCTTAACACAAGATCACTTCCGAATATTTTTTACTCAGTCATTGAGTCTATTTCTTCTCCCATTTTCATTCCATTCGTTTTCTTGTCATCCACTCTTGCTCTTTGGCACCATCCAAACTTCATTGTTTGTCTTCAAAATACCACGATAGCCCAATCGTTAGACATTCACATTATCAATGTACACATCTATTATTCGAACCACAAATTCATTATGTCTATTTGGGAGGCTTAGAATAATTCTCACTGCCACTGTAGCAATATGAAACGAGATACTTTTAATTTTTTTGTGCTTGAAAATTCCAGAATATGATGCTCATATACCTTCAAGCCTCGCAACTATACTTATTGGTTTTTTTCGTTCATTATTCTTCCCGTAAAAAAATACATTGATTTCAATGTCAGATAAGGATATAGGGAGCAGGATTAGGTTGTCGAGCGTTTTACCTATATTTCGCATTTTCATCAGTACATTCCGGTGGAAAATATCAAGATGTTATTTCCGTTACAAAGCACAAATCAATTTGCTTGGTTTCTGAATTCCGCACATGATTGATACTTCGGAGATTTTCCTATTTCTTTTGTGTTTTTGAACTCTCAATGATTCAATCAAAATGAGGATATTTGTTGTCGGTGTATATTTGGCATTGATGTCTTTAAATCCTTTTCTTAAGAGATCTGAAAACTTCCCAAACAGTAGGAACAGACAATAAGACACTGTACATTACACGAGAAAGATGCTCATGAGCTGACACTCGCCACCTTTCAAAATCCACATAGATGAAATGAACCATCGTAGCGGCTTTTTTTTTTTTTCACTCAATTGAATTATTAACGGACGAGTGTCATAATGAAGTTTCACTAGCTCCAGAGCTCTGAGATTGTAGAGGAAGACATCCTTTGTAGCTCGCCACTTCTTCTTCTAGTATTGTGATTTTCTGCTTCAATAGTTTTATCTGTGAACAAAAAAAAACAATTTGAAGAAATTGGCAGCATCGGTGAATGATTTCATATCAGATATTCATTCATAAAGATAAAATTCAAATTATGTTTGTGTAATGAAAATCCGGAGCTTTTCAGAGCCTTTCTATTACTAATTACTCTTAATTTTTGGATTTTCGACGTTCGGATCGAACTTTTAATGCGAAGTCTGCAGATTACCTCAATGAATATTATTGATAATGGTGTTGTTTGCAGATGAGAAAAGAAGGATGACTGTCGAGTTGTAGCATCGTTGTTTGAGTTTTGATGATACATGGACTTGAAAGAGGGAGCAATTAGATTTTTCGAGCTTTGTAATGACGAAAGATATTAAAGATTTTACTGTGAATTCATGAATGTATAGAATACGAATGACGCTATAGTAACCTATAATGAAATGTTCACGTGGTGCAAAATAGTATATCTCATACTTCGCATACAATATTTTCATGCATTAGGTTGTAATATTATTCGCATATCATGTACCGCAAAAATTATAATTGTGCTAACCGTTTGATTTGAATGTTCCGCGCGTGATCATCATGCGGTTTGATAATGCGTGAAAATAGTGGCGCAGTAAATTCTATTTCTCAAAATGGCGAATGTCGTTGAATGAAAAGTGCTCTCTCCCTCACTTGACGCATTGATATCTGGCATAGTACAAAAGTGCGATTGTAGCTTTGATAAATGTATATTTATAGCCGAAAATTGAGAAAGATATTGAAAAAGTGGCCAGGTGAACGACTGTTTGGAGCTTATAGATTTCTCCCGATATTTTTTGTCTGTGGAGCGGCACTGGAATTTTGTATGATTAAGTTGCACATTGGCGATGTTAATTTCTACAAAACTTACAAAGAAAAACGCGTTGAAGAAATAGTAGAAAATCGATTACGGCATTCAGTGTGACAACGTTATGACAAATTCGAAATTCGATATTCAATAAGATTAATATTCATATTATGTCACTGGCACGTTATTTGGTATTTTGTACGGCCGCAATGCTCACAGCCGCTGGTGGTTCACAAATAGTTCACTTGTACTATCGCCCGCTCGCAGATTTGGAGCAATTGGTTGAAAATGAATTGAACAGACGAAGAGAAATTTCAACTGGAACTCTTGCAGAGACTCCTGTCGAAGTCGAAGAAAAAATTCATTCAGCAGTTAATTTCAATTAAATTCAAGATGAAGATGCTGAATTATTCGATTGAATGATGAATTAATGAATAAATAGGTAGAAAATAAATGAGTATAACTGTAAATTTGTTTTTGAAAATGTTCCTCCACACCCTACCTCAGTTCACAGTTTGAAAATAATGAAAGAATCTTCTTTTTATACGCATTCAACATCACATGTTCTTTCAACAGCGATTGACATACTAGCAACACATGATCTCATTGATTTTTCTTATTCAGGGGCCTAATGCTGTGATTCAGAAATCTTCATTCATGGTTCATTCCTGACTGTTTGTATATCCAATTATTTGATACATGTGGTACATACGCCTTAACCTTCAACCGTGAACGGAATCGACTTTCGTAATTGTGTTGACTTCAAAATTGTATCACCATTGGCTTGGCTGAGTTTACATTGATACTCAAAGTAGGAAAATTTTTTGATTGGTGAACCAAGCGTTTCATATAAAAATTGATCATTTGCATGAAAAGACATGTATTGAGATAATTGTAAACGCAGATCTGTGTGCTATGTCCTACAAGGCTCATGTATTCACAAGATCTCATGTAATAAAGAGAACTTTGATAGTTCCTCTTCCTACTAACGGTTCTGTCGGCTAATTTGGAACTATGCTTATTTCTATTATTTATGGTCTCATTATCAGAGTGTTGTGATTCTCAAGTAGCTACTGACGGTCAATGTCACGCTCTTCATGATTTTCCGACAAAATCAATTACCTGAGACGCATTCCTTTCCACAACGCCTAGCATTTGTTGTTCCAACTTTTTTAGCCTGGATTGATATTTTTTCTTCGATTTTTCCACTGTTTGAACAAGAGCACTGCAAGCAAGAACGAAAAAATTACCATCAAACAGGAAAGATGTGTAGAATCTACCATTTTTTATACTAAATAATTTTTTTTTCATCTAAATGTGACGAGTCCATTCTGCGGCAAAGACAGTGTAACATGAAAATTTACTATCACTCATTCAATCTATGAGACCAGACAAAATAGTGATTTGCGGTTTGAGATTGTTTCAGATTGATGAAGTGGGTAGTCAATATTAGCTCGACCGATCAGAATAGACCGTTACAGACATTGATGTTTGCTAAATTTATTTTCAAGCCCGAATAGTGCGTGAATTGAAGTAAAAATATTTATTCTAATTTACCCATTGGCCATTTTAAGATCATTGATCAGCTCGGCAGACTGTTGATATCTTAATTCTGAATTCTTAGTCACTTTGTCTAAAGTTCCGACCAATTGTTGAAGTCTCTCTTTCAACCTCGCTTCTCTGCCGAGGGCTTCAATGAGCTCCGATTCCATACCATCGGTTTCATTGTCACTAAATCTATGTTGTTTATTAGAAATCATAGTGAGCATGGCTTCTGTATCACCTAACTGGGCTTGAAGATGCTGGATAGCGGCATGCTGAGCCGCAATTTGAGTATCGCGTGCGTTGAGTTTCAACTCCACAGTTGAGCGTTCCTTCTCCAGAAGAAAAACGCGTGCCCGAAGTTCTGCTTTATCTTCGCGCATCGCCATAAGTTCTTGCATCAAAACCGCCGTCTCCAAATCAAGTTTTCGAGCTTCGGCCAGAGAGATCGTATTCTTGGAGTTCAGTGGCTCGACGTGAACGGTTTCCAATTCGACAGCAGTTGATCGAACCATTGCTCGGTCACTTTTGAGTTTACTGATTCGCTGACGAAGATGTTGCTCATCATCAACAGTCCAGGAAATTTCAGTGCTGGAACAAAAAGTAAACTGTAACAATATTTGCTCCAAGTGTAGTCTTATAATAGTGCGAAAATCTACCTCGACATATCGTTTGAACAGTCTATCAATTATTCTGATATTTATAAACTAGAAAGGACAACACAGAGCTTGGAGAATTTAACAAATGTCTTTCTTCACGAACGTTCGTAAAATTAACTGTATCGAGACAGAATTTCTTAAAGTAAATGAATAATTTTGCTTCTGTAATTTGCGTTAAAATATGTGACCTCAAGTATTCACACCGTACAGAATATTTTTATGTTGAGGGACATTTCACACATTCACCGATAAATCATCTCTTCTTGATAGTATTTTTATTTATATCAATTAGTAGTGGGTGCTAATCATCAGCAATATGTAAACTCCTCGTTAAAAACTAAAGTGATGAAAGAACGTATCATTAGAAGTTATGTTTTTGATCTTCCTAAGCATTCATTTCTCGGTTGCTGAAGCTGTACATGCTGACACGAAAAATACGAATTCTATACCATTGAGATGACCAAATGTCTGATGTAGGTCGGGAGAGTAATATTTCGACTATAATATAATGTCAATAAGTGAAATAGAATGCATGACTTATTTTATGCTCGTCATATAGTCGATGGATGGTGATGAAAGATTCCGGTAGCGTATCAACAAAGAAAGAAGAATTTTACGAGTGTGGAGAAACACTTGAAATCATAATCTTTGTTTTCGGTCAATATGGATTTCCGTGTTGAAGTAACTGTTGACATTCTTTCAATTATTACATTAAATAGAATTGGATAAACTTACTCTTCAGAAAAAATGATGCTATCCTCCCAGGGTGCGCCCAAAGTCATACATTCGTTGTTAAGTTTTTTCAATACATGATGAGCAACACTCTCTGCGGTTTTCCTATTATCTATTGTAACACTGTTACGATCAGTTGACAAAGCGATTTCAGTCTCCAATAAAGCCACGAGAACATCATAAGCTTCAATTGCCCGATCGCTATAAGATAATGCTAGTTTTAGGGCTGTTGCATTTGACTCGTACTTGCCAACTAAAAGACTCAATCTATCACATTGGGCTTTGCTTTCATGCAAAGTCAAAGCCAAAACAGCATTATTTGCGCGGGCATGTTCGAGTCTACTGTTGAGTCTTTCGGTCTCCACTTCAAATTGTCTTTCTGAACCATTTAATTCTTGCAAATTCGATTGCTCCAATAAGTCTGACACAAGGTGTTCAGCCACCATTGTTGAACACACTCCTAAATTGGTTATATCTGGTCCCGTAATATGTCTCTCATCAGTTCGTCTCAATTTAACTCTTTCTGCCATTTTTAATATTGGCGGTTCATCACGCGCGATATTTTTCGAAGGTGGTGTTTGTAGAGGTGGCAAGAGTGGCGAGCAGGGTGCTGTCAGAGGTTCCGGTGAACTCATATTTCCTTTCTGCAAGAACAAAGTAATCTTGAACAATTACGCATACATTCATTGTCTCGTAGTAAACATATTGAAAACTGACCTTTAGATCTCGTTTAGGTGAATCGCTACTACCGATATAGCAATGCTGATTATGCTGTCCACTCTGAACCTTGAACTGTGCAAGTTGTGCATTAAGTGTTGCAACCTCAGCTCTTAGCGCGATTACTTCTTCCTGGAGTGATGCCACAGCCACATTTTCACATGATACTGTATGTGGAGTGGGTTCAGGCGTTGGCAATTCTGCAGGACTGTCTAATTCACATTCATTCTTATGATTATTGTCAGTAGGATGTGTCTGATCATCAATTTCTTCACCACAACTTGAGTCCGCGTCACCTAAAGTACGATCGCCATCGCCATGAATTTCACCGCCAATATCACTCTCCTCCACGGGATTTGTAACTGATTCCTCAGCGTCCCTACTTGTTTCAACTTCTAAAATGATGAAATTTTCAATTCGCTTCTATTATTCAACATTGATGAATGATGATTGGTAGCGAATTTGCACGCACCTGATTCATCTTCCTCGGCGATTACGTTGGATCGATGTCTTTCTAATTGTCTACCAAGCTCAGCAATGACTGAATGGAGCTCAGTCAGTCGTTCCTCGTGTCGTGCGGCCTGTTGGTCTACGCGTTGTTCAGCTCGGGTTGCTTGTGCCTCAGCTCGACTCAACGCTTCTTCTACTACTTCTTTCGCTCTAGTTGCTACTAGAAGTCGAGCATTCAGCTCTGCCACTTCGGACCTCAACGAGGAAAGTGCTGCTGCATGAAGCTAAATCGAGAAGTCAAAATTATATTGCACTTTAGTATATATTCCATGGAATCGGAAACAAATTGAATTGATTCGCATCCGTGTCGGTGCCACGATCAACATGAGTAGATGAGTTCAACTCGAGTTGGCGGGATCGTCACCCCCAAACCTAGAAAAACTATGCCCCTAATGAAACCGAACGTGTGAAATTGAGAATTTAGATATCCAATACATCTAACTGTATTCAGACTGTATGTCTGAAGCATGAATGATGGTCAGATATAAGGACTACACGCTGAGATTTTGTCATTTACCGTATAGCAGCAGATAAAGGAAAGCGGAAGGGGCAAGATATAGAAATACTTAGAAAAACATTCTGAAATGTAGTGTAACTGATCACAAGAACACCAAGTAACGAGATGAGCTGTAAGTAATTGTAGTTACGATAAGATTGCGCAAGAAATAAATGGTGGGGAATTTCACCCAATTCTCTTCATGGTATTACTTATGTGAATATCTCTTGGAGAATGCAGATAGATTCTTTCAATACTTCATTCGCATCAAATATATACGACGATAGAAATGTTTCTGCATGATCAAACTAGAAATCATTCAGTTTATGCGGACACGAACCATTGACACCAAATCAAAACACTCTGTTTTCGTTAATGAGGATCTTGAATCGTAGTAAAATATTGAAATTGAGCGAAATAAGCGTCCAAGTTGTGCCAACCCACTTGTTCATACTGTGTGACAAAGTCACGTCAATGGAATATATTATATTCAACACTGAGAATGACGCTCAGCTCTGAAGGATATAGTAAGTAAGTGAGAAATTGGTAATATATATGTATCCGCATATGTATGTATAAATTAATGCGAGAAATAATGATCTAAAGAAAGAGCATTTGATTCCAAGTAATGTGGGTTGTGATTTACCTTGTTGGCTAGATCCAACATGTTTCCAGTTCCTCCAGCTGCGGCTTCAACAAGTTTCTGGAGCGTGTGCGGCTCGGGAGACAGATCTCTGGCACCGCTGTCGAACTCCCAACTTTCATGTCGCCCTGACACCGTTCCTGGAATTGATTCCTAAGTAATTTTGAATGCAGCAACTAATTGTGATCTTATAGTCTAGAGGTGAGATTTTACGGTTCAAAAATGATCGGCGAATCGGCATTCAACTCATCAGCGCTCAAATAAATACGGACGGTATGTCATTCTTGGACTATCAGAAACTCACTGCATCAAGAAGTTTAAAAAAGTACAACGTGACATAATGAAACACAAAAAATGAGGAAATACGGGCATCGGGAAGCTGATTACCTAGTAAAATTGAGTACGGTATAGTAAACGTTATCCAATTCAAACAGTTATGAATGACAAAAAGTTTTTTTACAGAGTCCCATATTAATAAACTACTGATTTTTCTGACTAGGATATGAATACTCCAATGGACGATATGCCAAATGAGTATTCGTATATAAAACTTTTCTCTCATTTCGGAGACAATATGAAATCGTACAAGTCATATATTATAGAGGTGAATTAATTAACAATGTGGATGAAATACTGAATAGACAGTGTAAATATATAATAAGCACCTAGATGCAGATCGTTTATCTATATCCATTCTTGAAAAAATCTATTTGGGCAAAAGTTGTACGTTCGAAATGAGAAAAAAGACGTGTTACCATCAGAAATTTGAGATGAACAATGACATCGGAATCGGGTTTTGTGAAACCAAGAACTTCCCTGTCCCGATTAAACTAAAAGTGTCATTTTTTAGATTGTTCTAGGCACGCGTACATCATATGTCAACACAGCCAGGAAGCTGTGAACGTTGAATTAACTGTGAGTGAAATAGATTGGAAAACTTAATGATTCACGCTATTCCGTAATTGAAACATATGCGAAATCTTTGAACTACAGTATCATGCCTGAGATTGAAATCATGCCCGAGATATGTTGAATTAAGAAGTTTATAAATTTGAGTCAAGATGAACCCCCTGTCTCGCGGAGTATGCAGTAAAAGACCGCTCAAGTTCGTACTAAGATTTGTCATTTCCCTACTTACAGAGTTTGCATCGAACAGTTACTCTCGACTCATAAGTCTTCCATTGAGTTTATATGTACACTTGAAATTCTTTTGGGCAATGAGTTTCTCCGTCAAACGATTCGTTTGAATTTAGTCACACATCACACATGAAAAGATTATGTTGCAGATGTAGTCGATGAATATAACTTAAACAGAATGAAACTGGATATCATGAGGGGTTCGAATTACGGGTTAGTACCAGTTTTATTAAATTTTATAATCATATTAGACGAGTTAATTTATTTTTATGAAAATATCTCCGCAAAAAAGAAAAAACAGTCGATTGAACGAAATTTTTCAAAATAACGTCAATCTTTTTGAAGCAATAGGTGAGAGGATATAATCAGCAGTAGTGCTTACCAAGACTGTTGTCGCTACTCGTTGGGAGATACTCAGATGTATGGGTATGATGAGAACTGCTCTTGTTCTTGCCGGATCTGAGAGCTTCGATTTCAGGACGAAGTGCGAGCCTCCGCCTGAGGAACTCTTGGTAAGATATCCGACCACGTTCGTCTGCGCCAAGCTCCCTCATCAATTCCTCAATGGAATCTTCGAGATTCAACTCTCGACAAACAGTCATCAGGTCTTGGCTGAATCCAAGCAAGTAAGAATATCGTTGGTACACACGAGAATAACTTGCTCATTTCATTCTAATCATTTTATATGGACTTATATCTGCCCAAAAAGTTATATTACTCGCCAAATAGAAGAAGAAATAAATTCATCGCACACCGCTGTTGGATATAGCATTATAGTCGTTTTAACCATTTGAAGGGAGACTTCAGAAACATGTCTAGCTTCTTGGTAGAAAAAAATATGCCGAAAACCATATCAAGAAATTATTTTAGTTCATTGCATAATGTCTTGTCCCACAGATTTTCCTTGATTCTCAGATAAGTGTTATTCGTCGTACGAATATGTGAGATTTGCAGTTTATGGGCGAAAAATGATGGTATAACTTGGTCTATCAAGGTTCAAACCTGGAATTATGCTAAAATTCATTGGGAAACGATTGAAATTAGAATGGGACTAACCAACAACTCTGTGGCTGTTCACATTATGGACGACTATAGATTAAGCTTTCGTTATCTTGTATGTAGTTATCAGTGATCTGGTGTTTGTTCTACCCATTTGCCTATTCGATGGCGGGTTTTGATCCCGTTTCCGAAAACAAGTTAGAAGTCTCAATTTTCGTTACCCATTTGATATCAACAAATGTTTTCACGAAACTGAACCTTGAAAGAGTGCATACTCATTTAAACAACAGCTGTAAGTATACTATTTGATGACCTATCCAGATACGCGAGTCTTTGACATAACAGCTTCAATAGTTCCTTTGTTCTTTCATCACAACATTTTCATTCTGTTACATAATACATATTTCGTGCATAATGAATATTTTGGACTCAAGAACACCAATACCAATATCGCATCTCAAGAAGATCATGATGATTATACTTGAAATCGGTTCAGGTTCTGAAATGGTGATGAACCCGCTCTTTATGGAAAAAAATGGTAGTGTAAAATTTACAATATCAAAGTAGTAATATTTTAACCACACTTTGTGGTTATCGTATCAGCAAATGAAGTATCATAGATGACACTGCGAAGTATTTAGCTCCATCGTATAGTAATCTTATTTACTATACGAGGGAGCTAATATGTGTAACTTTCAATAAGTGCTCAATGCTGTATAAAAACCACTTTTGTTGTTTCTGTTACTACATGACTTTTTATACGGTGGTGTTCTTCCCCATTTTTTATATATATTATATAGTTGACCTAGCGAAAGAATGATCTTCAGAAAAATCTCATTTGTACAGCATATTCACAGTGACTTTCGTGATATACGCGGGTTTCCAAAATGCGAAATTATTGCAACGTATATGCATCATTCGCATAAATGCGCTCTGGTCCAAAAATATGAATACTTGTGTGTGTGAGCATATGTGTGTGTGTGTGTATACGTATGCATAAGCGTGTGTGTGTTGTGTGTGTGTGTGTGTATGCGCCTGTGTGTATATGCCGTAGCCAATTATATATTAGGCGTAATCGGAACGTTGCATGAAATCGAGTCGAAAAACATCTTTAAAGAAGAACTCAAGTGTCATATTGGTACACAAATCTCTAGCGGTTAACTTTTGATGTTGTCTTGCAGCGATAAAGAATCCAATGATAGAATGTAATGTATGATTCCCAAATGCTCATCTGGTACAGCTCACACACAACTTTCAGTTATTTCATAACAAGTTTTTAGATGACTGCGCGCGATTTGAATTTCAGGATTTGATTTTTACTTAGAGCGATCGTAGATTCAAGTCCTACCATGAATTGAATTGAATTTTGGTCTTTGTTTTGAATCATATAAAAATGATCGAAAGAAAAAAATGTATTTTTATATATTTATATACATTCATCAAATGTATTCAAAATATTGTCATAAATGACGAGGAAAGACATCCTGTAAAATATATGCTCTCAATATAAATATTTAGTGGTGCCTCCTTGTCATTTCATACTTTCTATTTACATAACATGTGGAAACTGATGTCAGCTGCTTCTTAAATTTATGACTCGCAAATAAATTGATGTATGGGTATAACTTTTATATATAATTGTAGGGAATTGAAGGTCCTACAAAAAATAGTATTCGTTGTCAGTTCATAAATGCAGTGGTTTAAAAGTGCTTCGAGTTTCAAGTTGAATTTATGTTGGTTTTTATGTTGCATTATTTTATGCAGGACTAGAGTTCTTCAAAGATGAAAATTCTCGATTTTTTTTTAAGTTTGTGTCAATTTCTTCCAAGTGTGCATTAAATATTTGGAATATTTTGATTCAATCTCATGTTGATGGTAATTTAGAGTAAATTTGTTGGAGATATCGAGTTCAGAATTCAATGATGTTGACTGGAATAATTTTTGGAAATTATTCAAGCACAGTCTCAACGAATATCCTCCAATACATGTCTTCCCAAATGCCAAAACCTCAGAATTTATTGGGAAATCCTGAAGATCTTTACTACATGTTAAACCGAAAATGGAACAGTCGAGGATTTCATCTTCGAGAAGACCTAGTGCGGCGTGACATAATGGGAAACGTTTAGCATGAATTCGATTCAGACCTCAAATAAATTTGAAACGCTAAGTTTATGAAGTGACAATCGCGCGCAATATCATTTTTCGTGAAACATTCGAACCCCACAAGAATATATCGAAATTGGAAATTATAAGTTCGGAAGAAGCTAACATAATTTTCCCTGTGTTATTTGAATTGGAAAAACCATATCGCAATGGCGCACCACTGATTATCAATCTGAGGGACTCATATTCTCAAAGATTTTTTCTCTTCTTTGGTTGAAATATTTTCGTCGATTCAACTCATTTTTATATTTCGCATTGAAAGCGTATGTGAGTTACAATTTTCAATTAAAATCATCACAAATATAGAAATTTGTTAATGACCAAAAATGACTTCACTGCGGATCGGGTTGTTTCACTTGTGTCGACCCCTAAAATCAATTTTCAAGTAAAAAATAGTAATTTTCCTTTTTAGCAAAAAATGGTAGAACGCAGACAAAAATAAAGATGACAAATTTGTAGGAAATTCGATTGTGAAGTGAAGAGTTGGCGAATGCTTTGCAAGCAATACTCGATCGTATTGTTGGAAACCGTGTGAGCTGCGGAACGGGTGTTACTGTGGAAAAGAAAACAGCAATGCTGATTATCAAACCATCTTGTTTGATCTCTTTTGTTGTCTGAATACACCGAGAACTCTTTGAAATTCTGTTGTTGTTGCATCCAGTCAAGAAATTGGAGCCCCAAATGGAATAATAGCATATAAAGTACCCAAAAACATATCGCTTAGCTTGGGCGAAGCGTGCGATTATCTTCAGGCAGATGTTGTCTCGAGAAATGAAAGAGAGAGGTTATTTACGAATGTCACCTCAAAATTGAACGTTGCGCCTGGCCAAGTCACTGAAGCATTTGTTAAAAAACCGCAAATCATAAAGTCACACAAACACAGAAATATAAAAAACACGCAATTATAAAATCCGTCGAATTTTTTTGAACCAGTAACGCAATCAGTTGAGAAAAAAAAATGGAAATATGCAAGACGTTCAGTATTAATCAAATTGTTGACTAGAGATTGATGGAGATAATTCAGTCAACGTAATTTGATCATCGTTTTATATAGCATTGTATTTTTCAATTTGGCTCAAGCCTTCGATTTTGTACATCATCAGCTATTATACAAATCGCAGTGAAATGTGGAACGCAGACATTTCCCATCCTTATTAATCCCTCGAAATCAACTGATCTAAGTGCCACAGAAATTACAGGAATAAAAAATATAAATGAGGAACTGTTCATACACAGTGTATGTGTTGTGTTTATTTCGTTACAAGCTGTTTTATGTAAATTTTGTGATTCTCTGCGGGTTTCAACAAAATTATCGAGACTGCTATCTTTCAATGCTCGGTCCGAAAAACGTTTCTCGTTTTGCGCTATCAAAAAAATCGGGTATAGTTGATGATTTTTGAGCACAGATAGCTGCTTTTGCAGATTATCTGCCGCTTTTGCGAATAAAATTTCCTAATTGAAAAGGGGTAGGGAAATTAAAATTGAACACTTTGGCATTTAATTCACTGTAAGAATATAGATTGGTCTTGAATACAAAATTTTCACGAAGCCCTTCATAATGTAGAAATTTGTGAGAAACTGATGAATAAATTTCCTTAAAACTCCATTATTTTATTACAAAGCAGTAAAAAGTTATATATTGTATCATACAAGAATATGTAATCGATAACGGCAAAAAGATTATATCCATCTCTCGTACGTATGAATGGTAATATATCGAGAAACATGATTGGAAAAATATAAAGAGAAGACGATTGAACGGGAGTTTACAATATATTGTTGAAACTGGGAGCCGACGATCTACTCATAGTCACAAAACTTGCAAAAATTATTCACTCTATCATTTCATTCTTAATAATTGAGAGTATATAATATAAGGTAATGAGTCATTACTGATGACATACAGAATTAAAGAGACCTAGTCAATGGAAATATATTTAAACGCGTTACAAGATAAAAATCACAGTCGAATTAATCAAAATAAAGAAAGATAATTTCAAAAATTGCAAAAGTTGACATTGATTATATCGGACTTTAAACAAACGAATAGAAATCTATATCAAGATTGAAACTTCAAGAAAAGAGGAAAGGTTGTGAATACGGTTGAACCGAAATTTACAATTGATCGTTAACTCTGGAAATCGACAAATTATCTGTATTGTCACAATACATACCAAAGTTATTGATTTCATTGTTTTATTGAGAAAAAAAGAAAATAAGAATATATGGTGTATGTTATTATTATAGTATCGAAGGTGTATGATGAATGGGAACATATAAAAACATGACAAAATTAAAAAAACCTATGTTACTCATTACAATTGTTATACGTAAAAAAAGTATCTATGACTACTTTCCGGATTAAAAAAAAATTGAAAAAATTATATTAGTCCTTAATCAAATTGTTATACGGAAAATATATTTGTATACGTGTATGTGTATGTATTTGTGTCCGTCTGTATATGCACATCTAACATGAATATCCGTCTATGTATGCGTAAATGTGTATTAGGCTGCTTTGCTTGAAACGAACATTTATTTTTATTTTTCATGAGACCATCTAAATTCGTTATATACATTGAAAGAAGAATTCTCTCGAAGTTCCAGCTCATAATTGTAATTTTGAGTATAGTTCCTTTTTGGGATAGAAGCTTTCTCATTTAAAAAACATGTGCACCAATTCAAATTTTCTTCAGACCACTATAACTTCGCTGGATTTCATTCTATAGTATTGGGATCAATTGTGATTTGTAGAGCATTTTATGATCTCCAAGCGAATCCTTTACGACTTCGATCTATACCAAGCCGCTTCAACCGACACAGTTGAAAAAGTCCTTGTCTCACTATTATTCATATATTTTTGTGAACCGAGAGAAAACGGCTAGTCTCACAGAAATTATACAAATGACAAGTTTTCAGGAAATTTTATCCTCTACAAAAAAGTTCTTCTCTCCAATTTTGGCAAAGTGTACTGTTTCTGAGATATAAACTGTTGAAAATTTTAAACCCCAAATATTCCTGCCATATCGTCCATTAAACGTGAAAAAATTGATTTCATGCTCATTGAATAATTTATTCCTTGTTGGCATAACGTTCTTCATGGCAGTTGCATTTCATATCATATCTTTTATCATAAAAATCAAAATGCAAGTAATATTTTGGCGATTTTTCAAAGTTAATTATCCATGGATACAAAATTATAACTCTGAAAAATATCATAAAGAATCAGTTGCCTCTAATATTCGTCTCGTGTCAAACTTTCTCGCCGCAGCGTCATTTACTTCTTTTAAATGAGTAAATGTTTGAAGACAATGTCCATAATCGTCATCAGATTCGCAACTATCAAGATCATTATTAGTAAATTTTTATGGCAATTCGAACGCCATAAAGATGACAATTGACTTTTCACACAATCAATTTTTAAATAGTTTGAAGTCATGGGGAGGGGATTGGATGGCACTTGGGGACCTTCGGGTTGTGAACCAATCTTCTACATGAAATAAAATCAGTAAGACAAAAATTACACGTAAAGCTCAGACATCTGAAGCTTGCATTGAAAATTCACTACTAAATATATACATTTTCGAAAAAAATTGCAAAATATCAAAAACTCTTTGTAATCATCTTTTGTGTGGTTAATTTTTGGCAAACATTTATAAGATTCAGACTACAAAGAAATTCTGAAATAATGACATTTATTTATCAATTTTCATATTTAATTCTAATTATGATCAGTGAAAGACAATAAAAATGAAATATTTTTCCGATCCATCAAATTTAAACTGGTTCTAAAAAGAATCCTTCAATCACCAAACTAGAATCTGCAGATATATTTATTTATTCATATATCTATATGCATACATATAGGGTAGTACAGCGTCCCAACTGGGTTGGTTTCATGTGGGTAGTGTGTTACATCTGCTTTGAATATATTTTACGTAAAGGAAGTCTACGATAGTCCTATCATGATTATCGCTATAGGAAGATGGGTTACTTATATGCGGGATTTACCCTGGCGGGCGCCGAGTCCCTATCCCATTTTGGGGTAGTAACCAGCAATGCTTGCCAATATTGAGACCAAGACTATTGAGAAAAGCGCAAGTAAAATACGTTGCGTTTCTATCACTGACTTGAATTCTATTCAATGTTGAGAGTACTTCCAGTGTCATGATATTGATTTTTCTCACTTTGGCTTTCAGCGATTCGCCCTTAAAGTCTGAATGAACTCGATTCATATCACTCACATGTGAAGACTGACTACTTTGACCACCTGACAACGAAAATTGGCTCAACTTTGGGCTCAACTCTGGAAATATATTGCAAGAGAATTATTGATAATTGTGCAGTCACAATAAATTCATAATGGCAACAACCGATTTCTATAAAGATCGTACGACACCCAAAAATCGAAACATGTGAAAAAGTTCGAAACTACTCAGTAATACTGGACATAAAAATGAACTTTGTTTTGAGATATCATCTTGAAATATTCTGTGAACACAAGAAGATAAATTCCAAAATGATTATTTCATCCCAATAATATATAGTTATGGTCATTCATCAATAATAAATTTATAATTTTTCTGAAATTGCGATTTTAATTTTCATCTATACGTTAGGACTGATGATCTCGATAATAAAATTATATCAATTGTTCGCAAAGATGAAAAAAAGGTATGTAGCATGGAAGACGCCACGAGTTGGCATTATAGTGCATCCAATCAGCGCTGATCTCACACTGCAGGTGATCACGTGCTTGAGTGATATCTTCCAAGGTCAAGCAGTGTCGTAATGAGAAAGCACTGTGAGCGTAGTCAACGACACTACCAGCAGAAAAATTGAAAATTTCAATACAATTTTTTTCCATATTATTCTGCGGAACGAAAAGAATTTGTTATTGAATATTATCTGGGAGAATGATGAAATCAGTTTTTCGGAAGAATGTATAAGAAAGGAAAACTGAAAATTCAAGAAATTACTTGAGATTTTCGGAACACTATAGGGTTAGGAAAAAAAATGTTAGTGTTAATGAAGAGAAAGGAGCTACTTGAAGTGTGAAAATTCTTGTCCTATAATCCATCATCATCACAAAAAATAGATGACTGACGACTCACCCAAATTTTTCTTAATTGTCGCAATCCAGGGACTCGAAAAATTTGTTCAAGTCTAATAAAACAAATGAAAATGAATTTCAGATGTTTGATACTCGATTTATGGTATGAATTTCCAACCAGATCTATCTTCATTAACCACGTTCTTTTTAGTGTCTCACTTGCACTGCAGCGACATCCTATTAGTTGAATATTGTTGCGTGAGTAAAATTCTCATAACGTGGGTACTGAAGGGTTAAATACTTCATTGTGATTGCGTATCGTCTGATAAATATCGTAAATAGCGTTCATTCTCGATATGGAAAGTTATACGATTCGTAACATACATTGTGCTCCATATTTAAATACATTTAACTCAATAACCAGTTAGACGAACAATCAAACATTTTATATGCGTCCCAGTTTACTACCCATTTACACTCTGTATAAATTTTAAGGCTTTCTTAAGAAAATCGTTTCGTGCCTGAACTATCTTAAGGGGAAACGGCACGAGATTTTGTACCCTACATGTTCAAATTTCTAATCAAATTTCTCTGTGTCCTCTACCTAATTCAATTTCATGAACGTTCGTAAGATCTCTCGGAATGAAGTGATTGTGGTCTGAGCGGGCTAGTTTTGGAAGTTTTTCAATTAAAATATTACAGTTCAATTTATTGATCGATTGAACTGTAATAATTATTATAAAATTCAAGAATTCGACCTTCTAAGAGATAGCTTAGAGGGCAGCTGGGCATGGTCCTCTTTCTACCCATTAGGAACTAAACCAAAACATCGTGGATAGAGCCGACAATTAGCCGATAAGTAGCCGAAATTGATGCAATAGATTTAATGAAAAGATTCAAATATTGTATGCCCAGCTCTGCCAACATTCACCATGGATACAATGATCAGTCATGAATAATGCTCGGTATAAAAATTTAGTATATTACATACCTAGACCAGTAAAATAAGAAATGTCTCAGATCATATGTAATTGGTACCCGAGGCGAAGCCGAGGTTGACAAACATGTGATTTGAGGCTTTTTTTTCTTACTGACCAAGATGTGTATACTATTTTTATGCTCGACGCAGCCGGGAAGTGGCAACTTCGTTTAGCGCAGCGGCCGGAGGGCAGAAAAATATAATTCCTTTATGTAATTATTCGAGTATATTTTAGCCGGAACTGTACAATAAATCAGCATCTCCAGATGTCCAAAACATAAATTCTTGGAACTTTCAAAAATCTTTATTACACACCCAGAAAAAAATGAATGATATGGAATTTACCATGAATTCAACTAAGAACTCGAATTACTTAATAAACACTGTGTGCGTGAAATGACAACTAACGATACTTTCTGTAGAGCGTTTGATTGCCTACACAAATATAAATTCAAATTATTCGTGAATATCATTTCGTTGGCAAGTTATAGAAGTGAGAAGTAGCTCAGATGAGTTTCCCTATGTTATTCAAAAGTAAAATACGAAATCGCGATTCAAATTTCAAATTCAATCTATAATCATGTGAAGATAGTGAAAATGAGCAACATAATTCTCCATATGTCATGAAGTATACTACGCCTGACTTTCCATTTCAGGATTTTCCAGTAGAGTTTCCAATTTATCATCCCAAATGCTATCAATCTCTTTCTAATCAGAAGGATATTCAACCTACATAGTGAGAACTTCAGAAGACGATGAAAGGGACAATGAGTATTGAATAAGACAGAAATAAAACGGATGCGTTAGAGTGGTTCACCCGTGTGGGCAAGTGTACTTCAATTGAGATACTGGTGGAGATAAAACAGTAGATGCGTTTAATATTTGGTTTCTTCGTAGAGTTAGATATTTATTGTAAAGGTACCGTAAAGGTAAAAAATACCGTAATGGGCTGATGAAAATATGCTAAGAAAGTTGGAAATCAGTGAGATTGAAAGACTATGAAGACATCAAGAGAAGGAAGGTAAGAAAAGAACAGTAGACATATGGGCGCTTCAGGATGTCAATAGCAGACAAGTCCAGGTGCACACACCCGTGGGTATGAAAATCAGTTCTTTTTCTCTCTTGTGGGGAAACACGATAACTATTTTCGTCTTGAATATCATTATTTTCTATGAAACTTCTAATTGTGGGCTAGTCGATGTCTGGCTTCACTTACTCGATCATTAATATCTGGATAATTTCCATGGTCAAGGAAATTGTGTACCATGTGAGATAAAAGAAAACAGACGAGTAAATTTTTCACTATACAAAAAATGTGCATCCTATCTGAAACCTTGTAATTTATAAGAGCGAAGGATGACAATGACTGGGCATTGTTGTGACAGCTATGAAATTCCCGACGTAGGATGCATTCTCCATTAGCTTGTAGATGCTAATGTAACCCATCAAAGAATGTAGAAAAACAATTGGAATTTGACTTGGGTCAACAATCACTCTAGCTGACGTAGAAATACACTATTTTTTCGCTATAAATACTGTATATGTAGGTTAACCGTGATCGTGAACCGTAAAGTCCTGTCTACTTGACGGCAAAGATTGTACCCTCCTCGATCGTTTAATAATCATATTTATGTGAACAATTTTTTATCGAAACTAATATGGTGGAGCTGGGTAATCGAGATCAAGTAAGGAGAGTGCGATGTGTCTCAGAGTTCTTTACCCGCGAGTTCCATAAAAGTCGATGAAATGTGAGAATAGCAACGGAAAAGTGTTATTTTTATCTAAATTTGGAAATGTCATATCTCATTATGCGCTAACCTATCAATAAATCCATCGCCGTCACCATCGCATGCCTGGAAGAGCTTCCTCACACGTTCCTCATCACAGATGGAGCCCGCCTCGCTCTCAATGTCGGCTGCCTGTGACATCCTCCTTTTACGTATCGTCTTGAAAAACCATATCAGCGAATAGGATGTTATGTATCTTGTACAACAAATTCGCCTCTTACACTTTCGTCATCATTTCCACTTTTGCATCAAACTTCATTGTAAATTGGAACGTTATTTGCAGTTTCTAATATACATTAGAATGGCACTAATTCAAAATCGCAATACGCTCCGACACTCTCTTCTGTGAATATTGCATAGAAGGGTCTCAACAAAGTCTGAATGAGACTTTATTTTTAACATGGAAATATGGAGATATAAATACATGTCGCGATAATTAATTCAGTATAGTTTTCGCCAGTGATTAAAAATTGGAAAAGAATCCCTTTGTTGGTTCACAATTACAATTTTTGTTTATTTGCTGGATATAAAACATTGGTGCAGTTTATGTTTTAAATGAAGCGATTGGAGAATTGGGACTAAATGTCACGATGGAACTGTTACCGCACTTGTGTTGTACACTGTCATGTATCAGGGTAAGAAATTAATGAGAGTTATAGGGTAACTCCTGCAGATAAATACCCCTCGCGTGGGAGCGGGATAAATGTCGCAGACGAAGATGTTATTTGCGCTCATGAAAGAAGTCAGATGTCATTGAGTTACTAACCTTAACCTAAAACTCATAAAACAAGAGGGATACAACTAAGAACAACTATTTGGGAAGAGAGAGGGAAAGAACCTGAGGCGGATGGGTAGGAGTAACATGCAATAAACACAACCATGGAAACTATCGATTTTATTTCGCGCTGACTGTATCTATACGTGCACAGAAAAGTACAGAAGACTTTGACACCGGCTCTGTTATGAACAGTAGGACTTCTGGAATCTGAATGGTCCATGTCGCACCATCTCTACTTTTGGCATTTCAGAGATGTGTATATATTTATATATATGTATTTACATATTATACTTATATTCTCTCTTGTAAAAAAGACGGAATTAAATCGAACAACCGCATTTCGAGATTAGAAACATAATCGAACTCGAAACTTGAGGACATTTTAAGCAATAGTGAGAACATTGTTATGTATAAGTTATAGCAAAGAATACAAATGTTCATAAAAGCCAAGATCCATTCGCGATCCCCAGAAGTTTTGGCGCCCCTTGTGGCCTAAAGCAGAAGCTCTGCTAGTATATTGCACATTGTCAATATACATTGATAACAATGGATAAAATAAATAAAACGAAGAATTACTCGAGATTGTGTTGTACCAGTAGTGCTGGTCGGATGAAGAAAGAGAATTATCAATTCAAAAGCCCTCTAAAGATCAACTAATTTTCATAGAGTGGTTTTCAGCTCCGAAATTGCTGGAAACCCACTCTATGTCATCGATGCGGAGGTGCAGTCAGCACTTGATACATCAAAATTTGATTCCGTTGAATGCTACATCACGAGCTCTTCATAATTTTCCCAATTTCGGCAAAAGCTATGTGCAGCTCAAATGTTCCAAATAAGATATTTAATGACCATAATATGATATAGACATTCATTAATTATTATTTTCAGGGGCAAAAGAATAACTAATGTATAGAAACCGTTGCAATGACGTGCTTACAGTTGGCTCTGTTGCCAGCCGAACAACTGCAATGCAGCTAAATTTGTTCATTATTATGTGACACTTCGATTTTATATTTATCTCGCAAGGTTTTGGACCATTCAATCCGGAAGATTTGACGTAAGCTGCGATTATGTGAATAAAGTAATCATCACACTGTAATCAACGAAACCACCGACACAAATGTGATCGGCTCTGAAAAGACGTATTCTCGCTCGATTAAATGTTGCTTGGAATTCGCGATAATATCGAGAATATCAGACATGCTCATACCTAATGTTTCAGAGTCCATCATGCCGCTCATACATTGACTTTCTGTCATTATTTTTAAAACATTTCTATCGCTGTTTCTGTTTACTTCGGAGAAGACCATTTCAAACTATACCTTGACCGGCCACATTGAAATACCCTTGCGCCATCTTTGAGGCATGAAAATGGCGGTATACCACCCTCCACCAAATGAATCTCTACCAGCAAATATCCCTAGACAAATAATACAACCAATATTCTATCAACCAGATGAGCAATCAATTGTCAAATGTAGCATGAATCTATACGGCCATACGAATTATTTACAGCGGCCAATTGAGTCAAATCACAGTTCGTAAAAAAAAATTGTTTGCGGATTCAATAAATATACTAGTACCTACGGGTTCATTACTAATTATTTTGTATAAAAATACGTAAGAATATTAGATAATTCATCATGTATGGGAGTAATTAATTTTTAAAGAGATTCATCATTGGAGGCAATGAAAATACCAACTCAACATTTCGTGTCAAAAATGCACAGACGGTAATTGTTGACATTTCGCACGTTGGCAACGCTGCTCAGCACTCTACGATCTACGTCATATGGAGGCTGTTTCAACAATTTTGGCAAAATTTGACGAGTTTTCAATATTACATATTTATTTTTAGGGACGGTGAACGCGTGTTTTTTTTCACCTTTTTATTGCGCATATATTAATTCATGGGTTATTAAATTTTTTCCGGTCGAATCTTTTCTGAATAATACTTAAAAACTGTTATTAACTTGTAATCAACGAGAGTTGTGATGAATCGAGATATGCCGAAACAATGGATTGATGGAATGACAGGAACCAAGATCATGAATATATTGAAAAATACAAATGTGACGATAATATTTTTGTATGTTTGTAATATGACATACGATATAAATAATTATCACAAAGCACATGAGTTTGAGGTGAAGAGAATAAGTTCATACAATTTTCGTAGCGGTTGGTTATTTCCGTTGTAATGTTTGTAGCGACCAATCCTTGAACAGCCGATGTGAAAGCGAGTACCTCAGTTTCACAGAATTTCATGCAGTGCAATGCTGCGTATCAATAAATATATGAATTCTGACTAGTGTAACATGGTGTAATGAATTTGGATTTCGTCACCCCCTGACACCCGCATACATTCATACTCAGTTAAGCAAATGTAATTGAGCTAGGTTAACACCTTTACGACTAGTCCATTTTTGAGATCAATCAATCACGGTAAATGTACGCTGGCACTGTAGGTTAAATTAACGATTTATCATTTCCAATGCTGGTGATAATAGTACAATTGAACAAGGATGCGCCAATATTATGATGAAGAATCATTGAATTGATTGCTTTGTTTCGTGAATGCTCGTATCATACCGTACAGCTACTACTGCTCTCTAATAATGGTAAATCAACATCTCATCATGACAAATGTGTATCACCGCAATGAATAATGAATGATAACTTTTGGATTTGGCAAAATTATAGCATGAGTCAGTTAAAAATTGGAGTCCTTACGCGAGAGTTTATAATGCTCTGGAAGCTGGAAGTATTGATGGAACAGATACGGAACCCCACGACAAGGCTATATCTCGAGCAATTCGCGCTCGTTATGAACCACCCCGTGGCTTGAAATCTAATCCATCACAGACTTTATTTGTTGCAAGATTCGATCAGAAGACAACTGACCATGATTTAATAGAGGTAATATTGAGAGATTATTTTATACCGTAGGAATCAAAACATTTTCATACGATCATATATATATATATATATATATCTGATTTTGCTATATTGCCAGCTCTTTTCGAGTGTTGGTAAAGTTTTATCAGTGAAAATCATCATTGATATAGTGACAGGGCACTCGCAGGGCTATGGATTTGTTGAAATGTCGAGTGATAATGAGGCTAGACGTGCGGTGGCGCGTCTGAATGATGAAAATTTGAAAGGTTCAAGAATATTTGTGGACTATGAATGCGGTAGAACGATGAAATATTGGAAACCTCGTCGATTAGGTATGTTATTGAATTTACATAAATAAACACAGAACACGCATGGATCCATATACAAATTCATGTGGAGTATATGTATAATTTAATCTGTATGTAGTTTTTGCTATCTATTCCATTACAGGTGGTGGTTTTGGCGGAAAGAAAGAATCCGGTCAACTGCGATTTGGTGGGAAAGATCGACCGTTCAGGAAACCAATAATTCCAAATATAATTAGATATTCGAGTTGATGAAATGAGATAGTGTTGCAATAAACGTTTTATCTCCTTTTTTTGAATAGTTAATTTTATAAATTTAGTACAATCCAAATAGCTAAAATGAGGGTAATGAAGTTGTCTTGATGCAATGTTTGTTTGTTATCGAGGCTAATCTTATAAGATTGAACTGCAGATATTTTTCAATATCGCGTGTTGAGAAACTGAAAACTCGGTTGTGATTGCTTGATCTCACGAGCCGCAACTTTATATTCTTGTATACGTGACGCTCTCCCCTGAATACGTTGGCCGCCATATATGGCGGCGCAGGTCGTCGCTCCTCCTCTCCATTCGCCACCTCTTCCACATTCAATATGATCTCTCATATATAATATTTCGAATGAATATGGAGTGTCGAATTGGATTTAGTCATTCAATCCTAGATGAAAATTCATGTGAAATCTCCATTGTTATTAACATGTTCGGAAATCATCATCCCTCGACAATTGTGATGAATGCTACCAGTATGTCGTGGAATACTTGTGCAACATACATAAATAAGGAAGGCTCGTTTCATCGAGAATGCTAAGTGCTGATGAAGGTGCGAAGAAAGAGAAAAAGAAAAGAGTCTGATTGTACCAGGGGCGGAGTAAAATTTCATTTTGAAACGTCAGTCGGAGTCATATCAGGACCCTGAAAATTGCTTGTCTTCGCCATTACTAAAATAGTAAGCGCTTGAAGAAGGGGAGAAAGAGGGAAAGAAGAATATGAAAAATAAGAAGTGTTGGTAGTAGTGGCTGTGTATTACTATTATTAACCATCGCACTGAGAAGGCGAGGTGTGGATAAACGTTCTTGTCGTTGAGTTGGAGTAATTTTTCGTCCAAGGCAAACACTAGTGAGACGGAACTTCAGAACCGCTGTAGCTGTCGCGGACTCCACATTCCACCGGTAAACGCTCTAGCGTCAACGAGAACAACCTACAAGAATCATCCAAGTGAACTTTTGTTTTTCCCTTCAGAGTGTAAGTTTACGAGAAATTATTATAGAATGCTCATTTCGCATTTATTCCGAATTATTTTTCTGTTTTGTCTCTCATTTTTTTGGGTTTGCTATAATTCTATGCGCAATGTGTATTGAGTGCAAATAGGAGAAATTGTGGATTGGGAAGATACGGTTGTACTACGCACCAGATATATATCTTGTATGGTAGTGACAATATTACAAAATCGTTTATCTTTTGCTATTATGTTCGCTCTTCTCGTACTGTGAGAGAGAATTTATTGTGGTGGGAAAACATTTAATAGAGTGAAAAGCAGAAAATAGTGGGAGTAGTCCTACTCCGATATTAATAAATTCAAGTTCATTGCGTTAACGTTCTGATCTCATTATCATAATGATGAGAATGTCATATGGGGGTTGTGATTTCAGATGAATCGAATAATCGGTATAGATAGCGTGTAATTGGTTTGGGCTCAGACATTGGAATGAAGTTGGAAAATTGTCCTCATGCATACTCCCTTGAATATGAATAGGAACTCGTATTGATCTGGAGTATGGACAGTGTTCACATTTGATCACTTGCAGAATTCAAATTTGCAGACCGAGGTTTATAGGTCATTAAATCGTGAATTATTAGTATTGATCGAATTCATTAGAGTTTTGTCAGACGCAGATAAACGTGGCAGTTATAATTAGGTGTAGCGAGGTAAAGTTGGGGCGGAGAGTAGTGGAAGTGGATGTCTCCTTATAGAGCTTGAACTATAAGTATCAGCCCGACTTAGACACAATCGTTCACCCTATGTTCCATTTACTTGATGCCGCTATCAGTGTATCAAATTACTTATGCCTACGTGATGTAAATACCACGATTTTGGAGATTGACCCATTTTCATTTTTCATCAAAAAAGTTTTTCTCTTTTTTTCTAGCGCTCATAAACATCCTCAAACATGTCTGATGACGAGGACCAATACTCGTGAGTAAATATATCAATAACCACAGGGAACAAAAAGATAAATTCCCCCCCCCCCCCCCCCCCCCCCCCCTCATTTTTCGAAAAGAAATGAATTCAGATGCATGATTTTATGGGTAACTAACTTGTGTTCCGCCCTTTTCTTATTACAGCAGCGAGGAGGAGGAGGTTGAAGAAGTGTAAGTAATCTGAAAACCATGAAAAGTTTCATGATATATCCTTTGCGATTATTTACATTAATTTTTTGGTTTCTGTTTTTATTCTATTTTGCAGGAAGTAAGTGCTCACCCATGTTCTAGAATGGATCACTTTCAACAAAGTTGCGAGAGTAGAGGCGGAAAAAATATTAAAAATTTCTTTCCTACTTTTCGATAACGTTTTGAACTGAAACAAGGCCAATTGAGAAAGTTTCGGGGAAGAATAGAGAGAATGAGCGTGATAAAGATAGAAAGAAGTATTTCTAGCATTATTATTAGCATATTGTCTTTAGGTATTCAATTTTCATTGATCTATTAATATTATCATTTTTCTGCTCTTTTTGCGATATTGCGTAATAGAGAGATTCGAAACGAAAACAGACTGTCTGTGTGAGTCTCCCTCCTTTTTCCTCTCTCTCTCTCTCTCTCTATCTCTCTTTCTATCTCTCTGTCTCTCTCTGTGTCTCTCTCTTTCTCTCTTTCGATCTCACATTGCAATACGCCGCAGTGCCTTGCCATGCCCCGGAATTATAATTAGAGCACGTTCTGTACTGAAAATAGCGCGGCCGGATGGTGCTATCACTGTGTATTGCACTAAATGTATAGACTACATGCCAATTATACATCTTTGAATGTTCCATTAATCTGATATTACATTAGATAGTAATGAGCAAATTGTGCTTGACAAGAATCAATATTCTAATTCATCATAAAAATGAAATTATGGATCATAACTTGTATCTATAAAGTTGTGATGAAAGATAAAGTCCGAAGCGTTACGTTCATCTACATATATCACATTATCTATTAATGTGGATGAAGCAAATTTTTTCATAGTGAACAGTACCATCCGGATTGAAGAATCCGAAATTTTTTTGTGTCCAATAATCACAATGAAGAGAAAAGTAGTAAAATAATTTTAGTTACAAAACTCTCGGGTTTGGGGAAACAATGGGAAAATAGTGAAAATGGATTTATTTTATCGTGAGTACGGTATATTACGAAGGCAATTACTGACTCTAGTCTTTCTCTGTCTCTTTCCACAAATCACGACCAAAACAAACAAAAAAATACAATCTACCTGCGACGCCAATCGACGCAATGCGAATTTTCTTGACAATTAAAGGCAGCCGGAGAAGAAGATCGAGTAAGTTCCAGTCCGTCTGTCTCTCGCTCTGTCGCTCTCTTTGTCTTTTGCCTTTTTATGTTCAATTTTTTCACAAATTATCTTGTAATATATATCTATACGTATAGAGATAATTTATCTAACTTTTGTTTTTTTTGTTCTTTTTTTTTTTTTTTTTTTTTTTTTTTTTTTTTTTTTTTTTTTTTTTTTTTTTTTTTTTTTTTTTTTTTTTCTTTCATTAATGAAAATTAATTCAATTAATTCGGTATTGAAGCAATGTCCGTCCGCTCATTTATTTGTATATTCGTTTCTTGAAGCTGTTGCCTAAATAATACAAAAAAAGTTAAAATAGCAAGTTCGATGATATTTTTTTAATTTTTTTTCATTCTAATTCTCTTTATTTATTAATCATTTTTGTGTCTATCGCCTTATCAGTGTCGAATTTTGTCGTCTGTGTTCGAATAAAATATTTCATTTTATTCTTATTTTAACCGTCTTAAACGTGATAATATAGTGTCTCCCCAAAGTGGGGGGAACAAATAGAAGACAGAATATGAGATGATTCGCTCTGTTAACACCCATTTGAATAATGCATAAGACGCTTCACTTTTTTATAATTTTGTTCATTACTTGATTTGATACAATGGCCGGCAATTGAGTTTATTTATTTTTACAATATATCTAATTAAGGACAGTGATTCATGTCATGGTTTGCATTATCCTTCGTGCGGTAAATTGATAAAAATTATGGAGTACAAATCCCACTTCGAAGAGTAGTTTTTGATTTCATTTTCTGCGGTAGAAATATCAATTCGATCAATAATGATAATACCCATCGCCTGTTGGTATACTGTATAAGATATACGGAAAAATTCGATGAATCAAATTTTGGTAGAATGATGATGGCGGTTTCTCGCATCTATGGTACCATTGATGTTCCTTTTGTCTACCCAAATTTATCTTTCACCACCCAATATATTTGTCGCTGTTGTGTCGATGGTCAAGTTGCATACAATATTCATTAAAAAAAAATTTTTTTCCAAAATTCTGTTTCTATCCTTTCACCGATTTCTTTTTCTCTTTTGGATACATTAACACATTTCATAACACCAAAATTGTATTTTCATGACAAGTATCTGAAATTGGTCATACATTTTACATGATTATTCTGACAGCCATTTTTTTTTTATTTTTATTCCAAATGATAGTCTTCTGATTTTCTCTATTGATCAATAAGAGCACCTCGGTGAACATGAATGAGAATATAGGAGGAACCGACAGATTCTCTATGCATTAAATAAGCATGGAAGAAAAGAATAAAAGGAAAAAACCAAATTTTTGGCAGTGAACGACAATAATTAGGAATACTTGAAGATTGCAATCTTCGTTTCTTGCGATTTCTCGAATTAATCCTGTACTTTCTCTCTTTTTTATAGGGGTAGGGCGTCCCAAAAGTAAGTTGAAAGTTCATCCAGAGGTGTCTTTTAACGTAAATAACAATCCACATTGGTGATAAACCTACCGCATTGCCAAACCCCCGAGCCAATAAAAAGACAAAAGCCCCATAAAAAGGGAGTCAGATATTTTGTAATTATCTAATTATGTGACTAGAATAATCCAAATTACAAGCTTCTTCACAGCTAAACGATCCGAAAGATTTTCCCGCAATTGATTTATCTCACATTTCTATGTTCTCATCTTTTGAAACCAAATCGATGAAATGAAGTTAGGATTTTTTTGTCATGTTGGATTACTTACTTATACGTTATCCAGGACAAAAAGCTAATGCCACCTGATTTATTGTCGAGTGTTAACACATTTTTTGTTTATTCCAACCTCTGTGAAACAATTGACTCATTTCCACTTGCCATGTTATCAACGTGTAAATAGCTGCTTGTTTCCTCCTTCATATGTCTATTTCATCAAGCTCATGATTTTTTTCAACAACTTGTCCCCAAATCGCAAATATGATTTTTTTTCCTTCCTTTGTTTTACTCTTGACTCACTGATCTTCCAGTTTGTGTGATGAAAAACTTTTTATCTAATGGGGGAACATGTAAAATATATTGAATATTGAAGAAGGTGAGGATGGAGACGATATTTTCACCACAAGATAACATTATAGAATAGAGTTAAAATAGCTTTTTTATCGCGCACACAGACAATCGGAGAATCCGGAGTTTATGAAAAGGCAAGAACAGAAGAGAAGCGATCTCGATGAACAACTTAAAGAATATATCATGGAATGGCGGCAGCAGAGGGCCAAAGAAGAAGAAGAGCTCAAACGGTTGAAGGTATGTAAAGCGTATATATGCGAAGGATCGTTAATGTCAGATGAAAAATTAGCTTTCTTCGATTGTGAATGAAAATATGGAGATCGTGAATCAAAAAACAATTAACATTGTGCTCAATTTCTAAGTTAGTATGAAGAATGAGATTATTTCCTTGGGAACTTGCTAAAAGGGCTAACTGAAATCGGCACAGTATTAATAGAAGTTAAGTCAATCAAAGAGAGTATATACGCTGTGATAGTAAATTTTTATTATTTACCAATTTTCTTCCGTTTATCGTCAACTCCATCCCTTATGCATAATGCTTCATATGTAATGATGTAGTGAGAGTGTTTCATCCATTTTAAATCCGAAAGAGAAATAAACCTAAAGAATTTCTTGCTACGTTGAAAACTTTTATTAGTTTCAATATTTTGAAATTTTCAAACAAAATAAGAAAAAAATTTAATATAAACGGGTGGGTTATTTTCAAACAGAGCTGATGATGGTATACGATGTATTTCACAGTGGAAGAGTGAAAATTCCATTTTTAATGTGACATCGTAAAATAATTTGAAAATTCATCAAATTCATGGACTTTCCACTAATAATGCCTATGTTCATATTTTCATCCCTTATCGGATTCTAGGAAAAACAAGCTAAGCGTAAAGTCAGTCGCGCTGAAGAAGAAAAGAGATTAGCCCAAAAAAAGAAAGAGGAGGAAGAACGTCGACAACGTGAAATCGGTTAGTCGCATAATTCACAGTGTATAGATTATTACCTGAATTACTGCTGCCATGGTGTTCATATATTTTAACATAGTTGTATCATTCTTACAGAGGAGAAAAAACAACGTGATATTGAGGAGAAAAGACGGTAAATACATCAACCAATAGATTTTGAATGAATCATTTAGAGAAAATACTGCGCTCAATGCTAAAGTTACTCATAATAATGAACTTTTTTTTCCCGAATTGAATTCGAAAATCTGAAGGCGTTTGGAGGAGTCTGAGAAGAAACGTCAGGCAATGATGCAAGCGTTGAAGGATCAAAGTAAGAAAGGACCTAATTTCACTATCACCAAGAAAGACCTCGCCGTAAGTTTTCGTTTTTCTCAATTTATTATAACAAAGTAGTTTGTGTCCTATGATACAATTTCATGGATGCCGAAAATAAACATTATTCACTGATTCGATCATGGCTTTCAATCCAATAAAGGGGAATATGTCATCAGCGCAATTGGAACGCAATAAAACGAAAGAACAATTGGAGGAGGAGAAAAAGATCTCATTGTCTATTCGAATCAAACCTCTGGAAATTGACAACTACTCGATTGAAAAGCTCCGTTCGAAAGCAACGGAATTATGGGATGCAATCGTGAAACTTGAGACGGAAAAGTATGATCTTGAAGAACGTCAAAAACGTCAAGATTATGATGTGAGTGATTTTGACAATAATTCATTTTTCAGTTGATCTGTACCTGTAACATACTGGAGAATGATTAAACGAAACGTTTAAACTTCCTCATTTGATTGCAGTTGAAAGAGTTGAAGGAGAGACAGAAACAGCAGTTGAGGCATAAGGCTTTGAAGAAAGGACTTGATCCTGAGGCACTCACTGGAAAATATCCTGTAAGTTATATGTTTAGACGAAATGGAATGCAGAAATATTGGGATAATGTCGTTTTCTTTTTTGTAGCCCAAGATCCAGGTTGCGTCCAAATATGAACGTCGTGTCGACACCAGGTCATATGACGATAAGAAGAAGCTATTTGAAGGCGTAAGTATGCTTCTTGCTTTCATTGAATTGAAAAAACAATGGAAAATTTGAAGAATCAGACGTAAATCATTTTGAATGTTTATTTCGTCATTAAATTTTTCCAATATTTTTAAAATAATCCATCAGCTGACAGTTCCATTTTATAGGCTACTCATTGATGAGGAATAATTTCTGTGTTATATTCATGGAGAATGGTGACACAACTGATAGTCCGAGGACGAATGAACCGCGACAATTCATCCGTACGACTTTTGGTCCGGCGGCAAAAGATATGTCTATAATATATCCCTACTGCTGGCTATATTTATTCAAAAAAATGAATTTAAATAGCTGCGGATCAATTGTCGTGCGCATCAAATGTCGCGTATCTTTTGTCTTCAGGGGAATTGTTACGTAACCATCGACAATAATCTATACTTCCCTACATTTTAATTTCAAAACGAAAAAGACAATAGGTTATCAAGTTCACGATACTTCGGAAATGGGCTATTTTGAATTTATAAAATTCCGAATGAATCACAGGGTTATGACACGCAGTTAGCTGAATACCATGAGAAAGCGTGGAAACAGAAAACAGAGCAATTCATGAAGCGAACTAAAAGTGAGTGAGGGTTGAGAGGATCACAAAAGACCTTCATTCGATAATTTTTTAATGATCAACTCCCCCCTTGTATTTAATGATTATTTGACTATGAAGTTCTGGACCTACTTCACGCATTAGCATGTCCCTTTTCACCCCCGTTCGATGATGATCAGTCTATCTTTGTTGTTATCTACACAATAATATGGAAAGTTGATATATATGTGAGATGAAACAAAATGAATGTAAAAATAGCCGTTGGCCTTCAACAACACCACGGCGAACATGCTTTGTTAGTTTGTGTGGGTGGTTTTATCCTTGCATGGGAACCTTTGTCCATGATTTCAGGGCCTCACTGAGCAACTGAAGGAAACCAAGGAAAAGGAATGGACCCAACAAAAGGAACAATTCCTTGGTCGGCAAAAGAGTACGTAGTTACTCTGTGTTTTCCATTTCATCTCATTGTTCACTGGATACAGATAATTCTTATTTTAGTAACTAATGTTTTATCCCTTCTCATTATTACTTGCTCATACCATTTAAATTCTTGATTTTTACATTAATACAAAATTTATATATTGTTTTTGGTGTCTGTATGTGCTAATCCTGTTTGAAATTCATTAGCGAAATTACCAAAATGGTTCGGTGAGCGACCTGGCAAAAAGAAGGATGATCCAGAGTCGCCGGAAGGTGAAGAAGATGTAAAAGCTGCAGCTGATGATGATTTGGAACCCGCGGAAGAGATCGACGAAGAGGAGGGTGAGGAAGAAGAAGAGGAAGATGAGGAAGAAGAGGAGGAAGAAGAGGAAGAAGAAGAAGAAGAGGAAGAGGAAGAAGAAGAAGAAGAAGAGGAAGAAGAAGAATAAAATTTTCCGATTGATTTTTTCATCTTTTTTTTGCGAATGCGAATCATCAATTATTCAATATCAGAATAAATTAACAAGACAAAAATGCTATTTTCCATTGTCTATACGAAATAATGACCTCTGCGTATGAATGAAAATGTAATCTATAAATACAAATAAATAAAGCTGTATTTTTGTTCGTCCGCAAGAATTTTGATATTTCTCGGACGCATTAGATTGAATAGTTTGGAATTGTGTATACTGTTTTCGGAAGCCATCAAACGTCACAGAATTACTTGGCCATAAGATACATTCAACCGATTTCGACTTCGAATGAAATGTCACGGCCGATTCGTAGATTTTTGATGAAACTTGTACTCATCGATCATCATGTTACTGATTATATTGGAGTCGTTCATATAATGTTCAGGATCAAATGGGTTCAAACTCCCTCCACTTTTTCAACCGTTCTGATGGTCACAGAGCTAATCACAATATGATTGGGGAGCGAATTTCAATCTGCAGTGTTGAGATTTAGAATAATGTCAGATGATCAAATCAATGAGCAGAATAAGGTTTCTAGTTTTTATTTGAAATGAAGGAGGGTTGAAGTTCCGTAGGTTCATCTAATTTTATTGCCCATGAATTCGAAAAAAAAGCAAAATTTTGAAAGATGTAAAAATTCTAGAACTTGCAACAAAGATCCACACTTTTTACATAAGCCATTCGTTACATTTTTGCATTCAGGTGATTCAAATTATTTTTTTTGGGAGAAAAAAAAATTTGTGTTCTCATAGAATGAATAAAATTTATGTACTCAAATGTGACTATCCAAGAGAAATGAATCGTCAAATGAATTTTTTAATTTTGCTTGAAAAAGTGATACTGGAAGAATTGCGTTCTGAGTTGACGCTGCATTCTCATATACTTGTGTATGGTACTTATTATCAGTAGGACTCATTGGACTTTCAATTAACTGCAATTTGACGATTAATAACGCGCAGTATAATATCAAGTCGAGCCATGCCCAGCGTCAATACTCTCACATTAACAATGACGCAACGTATTCTTCAAGTTCAAATATTTCATTCATTCATTCATTCATTCATTCATTTATTCGGAAGTTGCAGATGAGTTATTAGTGTCCAACTTAAACTCGGTTTGAAGTCTGAAGTTTGGCTGACCGCGTGAATAAGGGATCGCCGAAATTGATCGTAAGCTATATATCCATAACCAGTAGTGAGAACCTCGACCATATCCCTTAATTAATTGACTTAAATCACGAACTAATAATGATAAGAAAAATGAAAGTATTTCAAAAATTATTGATTCATTTCACTGATGTTCAGAATAATGAATATTTTTCATTCGAGACTTTAATTGTGGGACACATGATCAATTGAATGGGCGGGAATAATAGTGAATTTATCATGTGGAGGAGTTTGAATTTATGGGATGTTTGGTGTAGTGGGACCCGTACACTGTCGGCCGATCTCATTGTCACCCGTTTCATTTTACGCTTGTATCATCAATTTATACTCAATTTCATATTTTTGTAATTATAGAAACGATAAATATGATGAGACAAAATCAAATATTGATATGTTCACTTTTTCTAAGAACAATGAGGCGCTGTATAAATGGCACAAAAAAAAATAATCATAAAATCAAAATGAACTACAAAAGAATTTCGTAGGTCACTATATGACAGTGCTATGTTGTATCATTTTAAACTACCAAATTCTCTATTGACCACAAAAAGAAAATACAAGTTGGAATTTTTGAATTTGGAAGTCGGATGCCCCCTTGATGCTTTTGTGCAAGCGGTACGTGTTACATAGAAACGGTCGACTTCAGGAACATATAAACACACTGTGAGGCCCTGCGGTTCATGACAATATAAATTCTTTTGTTTGGGCCCAAAGTATCGCTGGAGTGGTGGATAAGTGTGAACATATAAATATGGACCCATGTTATTATTTTTCAATAAATATTATTTTCCAACTCCACTCCTCTGAATCATGATGAGAAGTCAGTCCCTACTACAATCATTCACTCAGTTTATGCCATGTTATCACTTTTTCGTGTGACATTTGTATCGGTAGACAGTGTCGTTTGTTCCAAAAATATAACGAGACTGCGTCTGTACTCGAAAATAAAACAGTAGATAATAGTGTGCGGAGCATGTATAGACATAGACATATGTAAGGAGTGTGTAGGTACCGTTACTGAGGTGAATTGAGAGTTTAATTCGTTGAGTTTTATTTATTCAGCTTCAGTCTTCAACCTGTTGCCTTACATCATATTCGTCCATTCGCAAATATATATCTATATATGCATATACGTTGCAAATGTGAGTATCATAATATTGTGTACTCGTGCGAGTGATGAGAGAACGAAAAGGCTTTTCATCACAATTCATTGTTTATCTATCTATTGAAGTTATTAGTTGCATTCTTGTGAAATTTGTTGACGCAGTTAAATTTTTAGTTCAGTGATCGTGTGCACAAATCGATCTCGGAATTTCTCAATCACGAAAATCAACAGTGACGATAGATACTATAAACTTACATAAACAGATCGAATCGGTTAAGTCAAGATGGCGAAGCATCAGTACAGTGACCATTGGTTGAATCTTTAATCAATCGACCTTATGTGCATCTTATTGACACTCGTAATACTACAGATAAAGCAGAAAGCGGAACTATAGTTGGATAATCAATTATTATGGCGATTATGGCGGAGGAACAGACACAACAACAGCAACAGCGACAACATCAGCGTGAGAATGGATGGAAGCCACCAATGACAACAAAAATTCATGAAAGTGTTTTGGAAATGCGTGGCCGTGTTCAGAAGGGCGCGAGATTCGAGAACGTTATGAAGAAAGGAAGAATGAGAAGTTGACTGAGAAAACTGCCTCCAAGGAAGTCATTGCCGATGAGGTCAGTTAATTTTTGATCTATTTTAAGAAATTTTGCGCGAAATTCGAAATGCTCCAAGATTTGTCCTTGTCAATACATTCTTGGAATGAGTACGTATGCAATGTCGTCAGGTACTCATTTATGGGGAAGAATCTGTATTCGAGAAAATAAAAATGAAAATATTAAAATCACAAGAAATTATCTTTTTTTGCGGTTGCTCTGATAAAGATTAATTATATAATATTTGTTCGTAAAAAAACTTTTTCGATTACAAACGAATAATATATTGGCAGATTTGGGTTATTATACCACTTGGAGAATGAAGTTGATTCTTTCTAGACATGCAATAGGATGAGGGGCAGGTTGTGAGTTTTTGGTAACACGCGTGCATGAGCATGTGGTATTTCACGCATTTCAGCTCAATGATAATTTATGTCCATAATTTTTATTTGGAAAAACAGGGGGCATGTATTTTGTTATCTTCACCATCGAACCACATCGACGCCATCAAGGCCAATATTCTCATCATGCTTGTCAATATAAATTGTGAATTGGAATTTAATGTATTGTTGAGATGTGTATCTCAATATCAAACAGTAGGTGAATAAAAGCGATATACGATTCTGCAACTCTTACGACATTCACTTGAAAATAACTTCATTAGGATGGACATAATATTTCGGAAGCTGAGTATTCGATGGAAATGTGTTTTTGTAAGGTTATTGTTTCTTTCCTTTCTTCTCTTTAAGCCTTGTTTGACATTTTCTAACATGACATTCTGTGTGGACGTTTGCACAGAGCAAAACACTCAACAGACTGAACCCCCTATAGTATCTTCAATGAAAATAAGTAATTCCAATTTATCTGTATAGTAGTATCCCATGGCTGCAGTTTGTTTGTATTCAAATCTTGCCACAGCAATTTCCACTTGCTTCCACTACCAAAGCGATAACACCAGTTCTCTTTTGCGTTTGAATACTGCACCATTGCGCTATACCGAAAGGTACGTGAACTTGCATCGATTTCGGTATTGATCTGATAAAGGGAAAAGAACGTCTGGGTTCACATTGAACTTGACCATTATTTCCTTACTCACAGAAGGCTTGATTTTCAAGCCGAGTTCGGCTTCAATTTTTATGAAACATGTGAAACCAATTTATTGCCAATGCGAAAATTCACATCATCTAGCACACTTATTCATGAAATGCCGAGACTGAATTTTCTCCTGATGCTCCCTAAAATTTTTGTGAAAGTCCTATTGGCAAGTCCTACGTAACAACGCCTGCCAAACACATAAAAATTGTCTGTTGTTCATAATAAGCCACCAATGTATAATTGAAATGCATGTTATGCGGACGTAATGCCACCATGTGTTGTTGGCTCTATTGCGACTGGTGGTCGCATGTTTGAGATCGAGTGTCTCGACACATTGCACATTAAATTTCCATCCGCGAGTCTGTTATCAATGTAAATACTAGCGATGCTTTTCACTCTCATCTACAATAGTGGGAATAGCCTTATTGACAAACCCGTACGTTTGGAGCGCTTCTCGTTTTTTAAACGCATTATGACTCGTGGTTACTTATGTGACGTAATGGGCGAAGCTGATTCACATCACCCTTGTCAAGACATAAAGCGCATCAGATGAAGCCGTTTCGTACGCTGATATTGATGACGATGTATGGGCATGCCGTCGTAAGGCCTTGAGAAATCCAACGTGAAATACCTTTTTATTATTCGAATAAATCCATTGAACATCCTCAAAATTGACAAAAGGGTGATCGGAATCTTCGTAAATCGTCGAGAGAACATTATAAGCTATCAGGTTGTTTTTCTCCGGCTATACCTGATTTGATCAGGACTATGTCTTTTTCACTAGAACATTTCCACAGGCTTTATTCTGTGCTATCCATCCCTATATGTATATCGCGTTGTTTTTCATCATTTCTCATCGTTTTTCATTGTTTCTTTAGCAAGGACTGCATTACGATCTATGGGTGGAACATTGGCATGGATCAATTATTACGCAGAATTCATACATTTGTTTACAATATGAACTTTGGATGAAGAAGCGGTTCTAAGCAATAATAACCAACGTAATAATGTCCATATAAAAAATATCTAGCGATAATATCCAAGGATAAATATATCTCTAGTAATAATGTCCAATGACAATAATATACAATTGATGTAATTCAATATTAATGATATATTATCAATTATCATGAATATATAATAAAGACAATTCAACATTTCATATTGAAACATGATTAAATATCCGTTAGATGATAATAGTTTGCCACTTTTTTGATTTGTCACGAATTTCAAAGATAAAACGAATATTAAACCTAATATTCATAAAACCGTACTTGCACCGTCTGTTAACAACAATAGCCAACTGACTGGTATATCAGAAAACGTTCAAATTCAATGATAATGATAAGGATTAATACCTATCTATAACAATTCAAACTCTATGACTGAAAATTTTGTAATGTAGGAAATTTCAAATGTAAACACAAAGGTATACATAGCCCAATGTGTATTTTCGTGTATGTAAATAACACTCTGGCTCATAACAGACGATATATGAATTGGAATTTATAATAATTGAGTGATTGTGGATGTTATTGTTTTTAATTTTTTCAGTATTGGATATTTTCGAAAAAATGATATTTGACTATTGGATATTATCATTGGATACATAGATATAATTGCATTGGACATTTTAACCGGTCACTGAATAAAGTGAAGAAACCATTGAAAATAAATGTTGAATTATCCGCAATGCGATTATAGTGATGATACTGATAATGCTGGCGATGATAAATGAATATATGTGGAAGTATCATTCCGGGTGTTCCGAAGAAATTCGTCGGATTAAACTTTACATATGTGTTCCATAATATTTGTTGAAATTGATTTGGTTCAAACCCACACCTCTGCAACGGAATGATCTTGAGAATATTTTTTCTCATTTCTACTGGGCAAATGTTAAGAAAATAGTTGAATTAGGATAATGCGAAACCTCTAATGGCGCTCAGTAAGTACGAATCGTCTTCATATTTTCAAAGTCACAAATCACGTGCGGCCCTCTGTGTATGTATACTAATCGTATTTGACGATATTAAATAAATAGTATCACAAAAAAAAACATTACTATAGCGTACTTTGGCCGTTGAGACAACTTGGCTTCATCGAAGCCGTACAGTTTATCTCTGGAAGTTGGAATTTTACTTTGGTTAGTTTGGCGTGAACACTCATATATGCAAAGTCTATGAAAATATTTATCGGAATTCGCATGACGGTTAGAGTGTTATTCTACATAAGTGTTGCAACCATTGTTTCGAGGATAAAATAATGGCAGATGAAGATGCTAAGGGAGACGAGCCCCAAGAAGGCTCGGACAAAGAAGAAGGGTAAGAAGGAGCAAAAAGAATTATAAACAAAATATCCATTAATTCGATTCAGTTTCATCTGCGAATAATAGACGGAGGAGTGATGTGAAAAAAGAACCCACCGGTCTGGTCTTTTATTTCGCGTCAACAAATAGTATTAATCTACCGGTCGATAGTTGAACGACATTTTCAGCAGGATGATCGTAGTCGAATCCATATTCAATTTTACATTTATCAATTGATAATGTTGGTTCTCTTCGTTTACAAAAACGAAACGATATCGCAATTTTCTAGTTCAACGTCCACTAATTACGAGTCTCTTCGGCATATCCACTGAGATTCAAACACAATCATTTCATGTCTCACATTGTAAAATATACGTTAACTTCTGTGGTCTATATAGAAAGCACCAAATGATGTCGACTTCAATTGCGGAGATGGTTAAAAGAATGAGAATGATGTGTGCAGTGAAACCAGAAGTTTGATAGTATCAAATCTATGTATTAGTTTCCATCTTTGCTGTCATATTTAAGAACATGGAGAGTTTCAAACTTGTAGCGTTATCGGTTTCAACTACAAATTGATAAGAATGAGTGAGATCATCTTAGACCAATAGATTTTGTAGAAACAGGAATTGTCGGTGAGCAAATTAATTTAGTGAAGAAATCAAATTTGAAAATATTAATCCTTTTGATTGATAAGTCTATATTTTCTATTCCACGAAAAAACAATGCAGTGACGAGGAAATAAAACCAAAGTGGGAAGTTGTTTATGTTGAGATTCTGTTGAAACAATAGGACAAGCAGGCATAGTTTATGTATAATTCTCCATATTGACAGATTTAACGGATCGAACCAATCGAGCCGACGAGACCGGATTCGATACGCAACATCAAAAGTTATTGAATGGACTCGTTGCATTATTAATATTCAAAATATTTGCTCTTGAAAATATTTCAGTAATGTGAATTGTGAAATATATTTCAATCATTGGGATATCATAAACGGTAATAAACCCTCATTATCTATCATTTATACTATAACAACATGCTTCAACATGCGCATAGATTGATGTTTGATTTGACGTATCCTCAAGACTCTATAAAAAATATAAATATGGAATGTGACAAGCTTTCAAGGAATATAGAATTTCCTGAACATTAGCCTGCAATAAGCTTCGAAAAAATTTGGATAAGTGGCTACTGAAATGTTGTATATCTCATGAGACCCATTCCATAGTCATATTTATGCGGTTCGTATAAGGGGATGGTATTTTTTAATCCCATCTACTCTTGATCTTTCATGTAATTACATGTGCACTATATAGTTATCAATGCTTATTGGATCTAGAATCATGATTGATGAGTCATAAACATAAATAGAAAAATTGGAAATATTAATGAATATTAGAAGATAAATACATTATTAGATAATTTTTTGCTACCTACACGTGTCAACTCTGGCTGTTATTGATACGAGGCTTTCAATCTTTTTCTACTGCTACATCAATACAATGTGTAACAATTATATTATTATAATCATCAACAATATGGCGTTAGTATATTCAAAATTCATACACAGTCTTAATTCATTTCATGTATATTATAAAAATAAAAGTCCATTATTTTGTCGTTGACCTGATGCGTTCTCTATAAATGTCTACATTCATTTCTCATATAAGAAAGATATGGGATTAAATCGAACAATCGCATTTCGAGAATTAGAAACATAATCGAACTCGAAACTTGAGGATATTTGAGTAAGTTCAACTTTTTTTGCTTTTCATTTCATGCAGTTTTTATATCAATCATCATGACCATCAATCGATTTCATTTTTTTCGTGGTCCACAACTCCATTATTATAAGCTTAACATTCATTAGAACTCTACCATTTATATATCTGTTCATTCGCTCATATGAATCTCTTCGTCAGTGGATAGAAATAGACCACAAAAATGTTGTCTATCTGTTAAGATAGTATCTATATTCACGATGTTTTATCTCAAGTTTGTATAGCTTCAGGCTACATTTCAGTGGCAATCAGGATTTGTTTGTATTTAATAAAGTAACTTATACTTTGATTGCGTTGAAAATATCCTCGCTGATTGTAATTTCATTCTTTTGTGTGAATATGATACACCAAAAACAGACTAGCGACCTTAACACTTATAGTTTGGAGAATATTTTTTTTTATATATAATGAGTGAATAGGGGGTGTTTTCTCGATTTCCTCCGATATACAGTTCGGAGGATGACATTTTCTCTTTCGAATTTTCATCTATAAGAACATAGTTCTATGTTAATTAAATCTCCAGGAAATTTGTTTGTCATCAAATATCCATTTTTGCAGTGGAATTGACGGTAGAGAGAAAATTAAATTGAGCGTAACTCATTCAACTTTTAATTGTGTTAAAAACAGGAGTGAAATTTAGATACACTCGAGTGTACGTGTTCAAACATTTTGAAATATTATTTGAATTTATTTTAACTTCCAGAAGACTTTGTGAATTTTCATTATGTGTATATATATATATACATATATGATCGCTTTATTGACATTCATACCACGAGTTATTCTCGATATATTTCCCAATACAAGCAGAGGATAGAAGTAATTACCGCTCTTTATCATTAACAGTTATATCTTCATATGCTAAATCCTGCATGAATGATAATTCCTCGGCAAAATATCGATACATTTAGACGACCTTTCATATAAATATCTACGATATTTATCTGTGACACCAGTGATCGTTTATCATACCAATATATATTCATAAAAAGAGTCATTGCCATTCATCCATACCACTCCTTTCGATGCCAAACTGCAACTTTAAACTGTGATCATGCGTGATAAAAATGATGACGTAATGAACGCGTATCAAAAGACTTCGTTCTTGAATGAGGAATGGAAATGGAAAGATATGAACATCTATTGTTTCTCATCAATGTCACTTTTTTCTATGCAGACTGCTGATGTCTGACTAGTTAATCACTCACTCAACATAATACAAGAATGAACTATATCTTTCATGTACATTTTTTTTTTTATATTTTTAATTTCTCATAACTGACTCTTTAGATTTGAGAAGATAAAACTTGGGTAGATGGTTAGTTGATGTATAAGAAAACATAGTTTATTATCATATAATTACGGTTTCCTCTATGGATTGAGCTCTATTCGGCTTTTACTCTACATTAAAAGATTGACCTCTTGTTATTGAGGTATTCCGAGGTAGCTTCCCAATTTTTTTGCACAAACATAGCTGCATATTGTGTTTTGAAACGTCTCAGGGGTAATTATCGCGACATTGAATTCTGAAATATATGACATATCGAGTTGTAAATAACAATAGTAATGGAACTGAAAACGATATCTGGTATTATATTCGATTCAGATACTTTCCGATTTTACCTGAGTAAATGTGGTAGGAAGGCAATACATTGCATATGGTTATTACATACAATAAACAATTGTTTGTAACAGAGTTCATGAGTTTGGAGAAAAAATATACTGAATCAAAATTTTATCTAATCCCAGGATTGAAAGTATGAGTGAATGAGTTTTTCTATACTGTCTCAATTACGTTCCTTATTGCGAACTAATTGGTAGAACTCCTACAGCAATGTGGAATTTAATTTTAAGAGGTAGAACATTAAAGCATTTTGCTACTCCACACGTATTATAGTTGATATAGCTCATATTCTCATAACATGGGCGAAATGGATTTTCCCATTGTACTGGAATTGTTACCGACAGTCAAGCGTCGTTGCGCATCGCTGCGAGTTAACGGCTTTTGTGTATTGACTGGGTACTCTAATTGTATTTCAGCGTTGCGTGAAGGATGATGAAAATTCGCATCCTCGTTTTTTCCATCTGCCATTGTCAATCGAGTTCTCGTATGGCTCACATACAAATAGTTTACTTTTTCGCCAATTATATATTGTTCCAAATACAGTGCGAACATAGCAACCCTTGTGTATTGCTAACTATGAGCAACGTTGCCCATGCGCCATATCTATTGCAAAATCGGTAATGCTGTTGCGCACGCTCAGGTGTCACAGACACATCCACTGTATCAATCACTACACAATCCATCTAATATCTTAGAATAATCTTTGTTATATGTTACCGTATTGTCATCTCGTTTTTATTGTAGCTCTAATTTTTGATGTTTCATTGATTGTGACAATACAATGCTTGCGTTATGAAGACGAATTTAATAAAATGAGATGAGGTTACGATCTATTTTTTTTTCTTGGTATTGCCAATTAAAAAAAATATAATTTTGTTACGATTAATATACGTTCCTCTCTCTCTCTCTCTCTCTCTGCAATAAACTCCAGTATTTAACATACACGGTAATACCAGTCTGCATTTAGAGTGAAATAATTCCCGGAGGAAAAGTTGTGGTTCTTCAGCGTCAAATGGAAATCATAAGAACCCACCAACTTCTTTAGGGAAAAGTGCCAAAAATCTATAATTTTTCACATTATTTCACGAAAAATCTAATGAAGAAGGATCGCTTGCAATAGTTCTGAGTAACTTTCACCGATGGGAAGAATAGGTTCGGTTTGTCAGTGGGTGGTACCATATAGTTTTAAGAAATCAATTCCTCATCGCAAATATTATGGTCATACGACGATAACCGTCTATATGTGAAATCATGCCCATTTTTAATATTTTAATTTGTAGGGCTTATTCTCATTGGAAAAATTCATAATTGTTTTTTTATTCCAAAAGATTTGAAATGATAAAGCAGATAGTCTGTCAGTGTGATAAATTTGCATTACCTACATTAACGTGTTATTACTGTGTAAGTATACCAAAGTTAAATTAACCGTAAAAATATGTGGAACGCCCGAAGAAATTGATATGTTTTCATTATTTCAATGCGATTTCAAAGGAAACTCAATTTTTCTCTTGATAAGTTGTAACCTACAATTATCATTATTACCAAGATAGTATATTAAATATTGTATTGGATCCCAATTAAACAACATGGCAATACTTTTTCATGGCAATAAGGATGGAAAAAGAACTAGCCATGGAATGTCACTGTACATATTACGGTTGACGGAGATAGTATCGCTATAACGTTTTGCCCAGAGTTAAAAATTTACTTACTTTTATGAATCACTAGGACCAAAAATGCAATCAACTCTGAGATTCCACATTAATGGAATAATTAATACGCTATGGATATTGAGATAAACACTGAAAAAGATAATATAGTAAATAATAGATGGGACATTCTATATGAGTTTAGACAGATTGATTACATACAAAAATTTTTCGATTTTTGGGTGATAAAATATCATACAAATATAAATTTATCCTCCAAACTCAAAAATTTTGACTAATTAAAATTGCTGAAGAGTTTTCCCAATGTCGCATCACACCACTCTTCTGAACGGACATAAATCAATGGAATGAATACATCTGAGAAGATATTATTTATTTTATTGATACGGTGGACAAGGAAAGAGCTTTTTTGATAGATATCTACTATGTTCACATGATCTAAAAATAAATTGAATGTCCAAAAATCTGTTTGATATTATATAATTTCCTAATGCTCATCATCCTATATAGATGTTCATCATTATATTACTTGCAGATTAATAATATATAGAAACGTCTTGAATCAAGTGAATTACATGAAAAAAATGAAGAAATATGAATGGAATTGGTATAAAAAATAATCTCCTGGATCATGTAAATTATATGGTAAGAGAGTCTGGAGGAGAACGGGTCGTATTTGGCAGTCAATGTCAATTCTGTATGTGAGATGAGAGCAAAAAATGGATTTGGCAATATTACATAATCAGGAGACTTTGTGGTGGCGCTTCTGAGATAATGTTTAAGTAGACGGCGATGCCTATTTCCCAGGCATCACAACACTTCTCTTATCACCAGACATATGAACAAGGATGAAAGTGTCAAAATTTAGGAAGCCGATGCTGTTAAAGATGATTTCATTGAAAACGATTTGCAACTGCTATATCGATTTATGCTTTGTGTCTTTATTTATAAATTATGCAGATGAGGTGGTCCTTGGAATTTAAATGGAGGAGTGTGTGAGACTTAAATAAAAGCTGTTCCATTCTCAAGCGACACAAATATTATTCATGTAGTATTCGATCGATTGTATTGTATGGTAAGACCTGAGTAATAGCCAGAACCGGTTGCTGGTCCCACCATCTGATATTTATGCTTGGAATATCGGCTATCCAATGATGACAAACAAGAAAACTTCTGTGCAACTGGCGTAGCAAGTTAGTTAGAATCGAGCATTAATATTTGACATTTCAATACACAATGTTATGTAAACGCAAATTTACCACAAGTATCAATTCATCGTTTTTAATGTGCACTTTTATCGTGTAATATAATGACTCTCATTCATTCCAGCGACAAATGTGCGGAAATAAATAGTTTAACATGGAACTATATGTTTTCCATATCTTTATTTGTCAACTTTACTATGATGTCAGGCTATGAAAGGCTATGAACATTTGAGTAATACATGTGAATGAGAAAAGAATGAAACTCGATTGTTTTCCGTGGCTACGGTGTTTCAGAAGGCAGTCGAAAAATATTTATTTGAATAATGATGATAGTGCGAAAAATAAAGATTGCGCATTCCAACCGGTCTATCGTTCCGTCGAATTCTTGTATGACCTTCAAATCGGATTCAAGTAAGTGAAAAAACTGTAGTAATGTTTTCTCGCGTCATGATAAATAATAGTATCTCTACTGCAGTTAATACATTTTGCAATTTTCATTCATTTATACTCGAGGATAAGCATGAAGTTGACTTTGGAAAAATGACATTTTCACAAATAATAGTATGTTCATATCATTTCTGACACTATCATTATCATCTTTCCGACCAAGACAAAACAATAATTAGTCAAAATTTAACTTATGTAAAACAAAGTACAAATATGGTATATACACAAAGTGAACGTATATCTTTGTGTGTATCACGATATATTGATAAACATGTGATTTGTGCAACTAACAAGAAAAGAATGATGATAGTGGCTTCGTCAGCAGCGTTGAATTCATTATCACAACGAAGTTTTTTTTCACAAATCCAATTGTATATTTATCAATATTGTCAAGATTATTGTGAGTTACGCGAATATTATGGATCTCTCTAGCTATTATGAAGAAATTGTTAGCTACTTCTGGTATGTATTTCGAATGGTCCACCATTGATGATGCGAACCTTGCTACAGAAAACAAAGTAAATTTTTAACATTTACAAATAGTTATATCGTGCATAAATTCCATGGCTGCAATGATTTTTGTTTAATATGGGATACAAATCGTATGTTTTCAGCCGTATACTTGCGCCCACTTTCGTCTATGGAATAAATATATATACATTTATGTATTATCAAATATATAAAAGAGATATCTCATACAGGATTGATTATGCAACTCTACGCTGCCTTGAGTTAATATCGCGTACATAAGCTGTTGAATTTTGTCAATTTTTTTTTTCACAAAATTCAACTGTTCTGTTCTCCATATGTATCTCATGTTATAATTGAGGTAAACTTTTAATAATGCAATAACATTTTGTCAGCATATTCCTGCCAGTTCAGACAGAAATGGCTTTATGACTTTAGAAGTGAAAGAAAGTTTTTGTACCGAGAGTAATAAAACGGGTTAGTAGATGTTATCGCAAAATATAAAGCTTCAGTTGTCGATGAAAAAATTCAGAAGAATGAAATAATATAAGTTTGCCTCAATTTCAAATAGTTCCAAATCCTAAAATAAACACATGTATACCTAGGATTATTTTCCAATAATGTATCTAATCAACGATATTAATCTATATATATATATATATATTGATGATAATTATATGAATGCAAATACATTCAGTATTTGAGATAGAAATATTCATTAATATATGACGTATGTGTAACTGCTAACAAGTGAGTTGAAGTAAAGTTGGAATAACAAATCGGGTCTCGAATGGAAAACTGTTGTTGCTATCATTATAATGAATGCTTTTCATTTGTTCCTTGTTAAATCACAAGCGAATAGGAGATATTCCATATAATTGTGTTATAAGAAAGACAAAAAGTTTCACTTAGTCATATTGAATGTGTTTCAAAATGAGATGGTATTTAGGTCCCACTGACAAATAAATGACGGACAACAAATCGATTGAGCAAAAAGCGATACAAATAAAGCTGTGAATATGACGAATGATATAGACATAAATAGTGAAGAACAATAAATAATGTATTCCAAGAAGAATGATATGAAAATAGACATTGATATGGAATAGTATTTGATGAAATAGTCTTGCCTGATCTATCACAGTAAGCGCAATGGTCACGTCAAAATAATTTTCTCTCTCTTCTTTTCGTCTTGTCTATTGCTTCTCCTCATCAATTCACAATTCACCCTCATTCGTCGTGCTTGCGGGTCGATGCAGAATATTCCAAGAATACCATAGAGTACTCTCTCATGTCTCAATTATAGTCAAGTGGATTATCGATTTTAACATCGAGTACTTTTTTGTCAACGAATTTTTCCTCTTTCTATATTTGTGATAGAATGTAGTACAATTTATATTGCAACACTATATATTGAGTGTGGCTTCACCTTATCATCGGTATATATTTATAATTGATAATATATTTTCAGTATATATATGCGATTAGCATTAAATAGCCAGAAGATCTGCAGACAATCGAATTAAATTACGTCATTAACTATAGTCTATATTGATTGATGAAAGCAGATTAGTTGGTGTCACTTTGGATTCAGATTGATGCGCGATTTTACATGGCGTAATATTAATTTCACTTGGTAGAGGAAACAACCTCACTTCTCGCATTGATTTTTCAAAAATTCCTGAAATTATTAGTTCATCCAGAACTTTTGTTTTCAAAGGTATATATATATATATATAGATATACCAATTACAAAGTGATTGAGAGAAAAAAAGGGAGCGATTTTATTCATTGCCTGAGATAGGGATGTTTATCATCATGGAATAAAATGAGGCACATCTAATGATAGAGGGAGATTTGAAGGAATGAAAAATAGAAGTTTCTCGTTATTACCTTCCATTATCTTCCATTATCGATTGGGATTCATAATATAAACTGAAAAAGTTCGTCTGAGATGGCGAAAATATGTTATTGGACACAGGGTTTTCGATGAGTATAGCTGCGATGGATGAATGTAATGCCATTTGTGACACCATATTAGGTAAACATTTTTTTCCTATTGATTCACGTTAGTGTCAAAACAAAATAGTACATTAAATCATCATATAATTCGCGGAAATTCGAAAAAAAAACTTGCACACAAAAAAATTCATCGAAGTTTGATGCAAATGGTGTTGCGTCCACAGCCGCCTAACTCCATACTGTATTCTCGGTAGAATTCTCGTGCAGACTCATCTCAATTAAACACAATATGTCTATTAATGCAGTACTGATCATCATAAATGCATTATATATAATATATAAATGAGAAGAGGCAAATTATCAGTAGGGAATATTGTACAAGTTAATGGAATTATACTATTTATATATAATCAGATATATGATTGTGGTTTATATATTTATGTGGGGACATAAATGAAATATTCAAGAGTTCGTCGTTGCCTATATGATGTAGCTCACCCTGATTGTTCTATGTCACACGCTGCCGTGGCGCTACTCAAGTTATGAAAAAATGAATAATATGCCTGACGGCGTTCTCCGACACAGTAAATTGTATTTGAACATGAGGGAGCTTGTCTTTTATCATATTTTTATCTATTTTTTTCCAATTCTTCTGTATCAATTCATTTCTGTATAAATTATTTGAATATTTATTTTCCGTCGGAAATATAATATGGAATAGAATAAATGAGATCAAAGAAATATTTGATGAAAGAAAATTTTTGATTGAAGTGATTTTGAAGTCAGTAGAAATGTATTATACGCATGGGAATCAACTCAATTTCATAAAGGAAAAATTTAATTGCATGTCAGGCAAAAGAAAAAAAATGCAACTGATAAAGTATCATATTTCTAATTTGCTTATGAGTATTTGGATTCATTTAGATTTTCTTTTTGTTTATTTCTTTTTGACGAAGTATGAAAATGAATCTCCTCCAATGTGCACGATTGAAATGCTCGGATTAATTAAAGAGACGAGAATTAACGATTGTCGCGATAGTTAGTGGACTATATTATGCTACGAGACACGAATTGCAGGAAAGAATAAAATATCAAATGCATTGTTATTCCTTTTATTTCTTCTTTTCTTTCCGATTCAATAAATTGAATGTTGTGCAGCGAAATTTCATAATTGAGTTAGTGAAAATCATTCGTGATTGCATTGAATTATATGATGACAATTGAATTCTACAAATTGAAACGTATGAAAAAGCAAAATGGAAACGGAGTCACCTCTGCCATACAGGTTTTTTCTCTCGTGTGCATTGTAGGTTGCTTGGAATCTCGCCGGGGCTGGGACATCGGGTGCATTTCGTGGAGGGAACGAATTTCCGATGCCGGGAAGACCCTGCGCCGTCACATGAAAGGTTTGCAATTGTATCACGTGCCAGAAAGATAAAAAAAAATTGAAAACCATTTAAATGAATGAGTGTATATAATTGAATGAATACACATACAAGTAGAAGTATGATGTTAATGGTAAAAGAAGGCATAAACAAATAGTAAACAATAAAGTGGTGCATGAAATCGGAAATGTTTCGATACGTTTTTTCATCCCCATATACTTTGAGCGTGAGAACCCTCCCACCTGTTCTATGTGCGCCCGCAGAGATTCTCATTATGCAACTACATCATAGACATTGTACATCGGAATCTATTATACGCCCGGACTAATACTATCTCTCGTATCCATGCAGCATATTCAAAATACATTGGCTAGACAATTGTGCGGCCGTGAACTCTTATTATTATGTATTCACATCATACGAATCTATATCATATGGATGAGAAAAGTGAGAAAAAAAATGCTTATCCACCGAATATATAGTAGATATACTTTTTTTGCAATAGATGCGATAGAATTTTTATTTATTTATTTTTTTTAATTATTGACTTGAGAGAAAAAAAAGGAAAAAAAAGGAAAAAAAAAGAAGAGGACAGAAAAAATGCGGAAAATATTTTGAAAAGATTAATTGGTGATGAATTTTAACGAAATATCGACCCACAAGGTGGAAAAAAACACCCTCGCGTATCTCCAATATATGAGGAATTAGCTCAGTGGCACCCATGGCACTACATGTGTGCGCCTCATATTTGGGGTGCGCGCATGTCTGACCGCGCAGTATGATAGACATACCAAGAGTGGGATAATATAGAAGCGGAGGAGGTACCTGCACGACGATAGTGACGACATTGGCGATAGAATAGACTTCACTTCACTTTAATATCCAGAGTTATTGGTGTATCCGAACATTTCCACCGGATATGTTTATTCATGTTAACCATTATCCACAAATAAATATTGTATTTCATTGGAATGAACAATCTGGTAGATTGATGCTTTGAATACATCATATACGACGATTTATTGTTGTGCAGACAAATTTGAGTTACACAGTGGGAATGTTGCAAGTGGGCGTATAATTGTGAACGATGGAAAACCATTAGTGAAATTGTTTTATATTTTTTTCCTTTTATCTTTTTACCTTTTTCTTTTCTTTTTTTTCTCTTTTTTTTTTCTCTTACCACCTTCATCATATGATTGTATAGGCATCTATAGTAGTTGATATAAATGGAGAGTGTAGAGGGGCTGGCGGGTATGGCCTTTTACGCTGATGACTGACTTTGAATGTGCCAGAGGAATGAGGGTAATCAATGTGCATGTGCAGAATAAATGTATAAAAAAAAACAGAATACGGGGCTGAGTGTTGGTGGATCAATGGCGCTTCTATTAGTGGTGCCTGGTGCTGCTGGCAGTTATCACGAGAATTTTTTCACGTGTTTTTGACGGCTTTGACGTCTGTAGTAGCAGTCAATTATCGACTTGTGTGAACATCATATTCCGTGGCTAGCGGGTGTGTGTAAATAAACAAAAGTGCTCAACAACATTTTCTGTAGAAGGTATCAAAAAATATCGTTACCTAACACAATTGCATACCAACAAGAAGAAAGATAAGAAAACAAAACAAAAAGAAATTAGAAAGAAAGGACCATAATACATAATTGACTCACTTATAATTGCGGCTTTTGGCCATTTCTTCGTTTTCATTCCATTAGTCACGGAGAAAAATTTAATTCAGAGCAAGAATTACGACTTGATATGGTATAATGATGCTGTCCAGTGTCGTGAAGAACTGCTAAAGAGTTCATGTTTAAGTGTCGATGAATAAATTTTTTTCATTCCTTTGGTTGCATAATTGATAGTGAAATTAATTGTGAAAATATTCATTCTCACAATAAGAATTATGCTGAATATTACAGCCACAGATGAAAAATAAGGAAGGGTGATAAAAGGGGAGAAGAAAAAGGACATGACGATCAAACAGCAATTCGAGTTAGAGTACAACGCTTTAGCATCATCAACTTAATTGTCTGTATAATATCTTAATTGCGTATCAATTACTCTGCCAATCAATTATGTGGTAAGATATAGAATTATAAATGAGAAACATTGACGAATTATTGCGTATCAGAGAGAGAGAGAGAGAGAGAGAGAGATTGAAGTATGACGAAATTATTACTTTTTCAAGGGTCCAAAATTACCAATAAACTGGAAAAATTGTAATTTTGTTGCAATTAATATCAATGTATAAAATCATAGAATCAACCGAACAGCCGATGGAATTTCATAACATTTATTACCACATGTTGGAACATATGCCATTAAATTTAACATTTCATCTGAAAACATTGTCTATCGTGAATTATTTGGATTTGGAGTTGCGTAAAAAGCCGACGACGCAACGCTAATAATGGCCATCATTGAATTCTCGATACAAGAAGGCGAAGGCGAAGACGAAGACGAAGACGGAGACGAAGACGAAGACGAAGACGAAGCCGAAGCCGAAAACAAAGACAAAGACGAAGAAGGTGACGAAAAGTGGAGAATAAATGTTGTGGTGAACATCAGAGGATTATCGTTTTTGGATGATGCAGCGATTGCGCTCGACCTTCAAAAGGTCGCGTACCCCGACGGGCGCGGAAATGAAATCCCAATCGAGTTTAGAAGTGCCAAAACAAATAAGATCAGCATCATTCGATGAAATACAACTGGGGGTGAAACTTCATGATAGTGATCGTACATCAAAGATACAGGATATAATGATAAGAACCAATACAATTAGCACTAATACTGTATCGTCATCATCATCATCATCTTCACCAGCTAGATCGGATGCTAAACGCTTGACAACATTGCGTGTACCACATTTACAAGCCACACAGCAACGCTCAAGATCATTCGATATTTATGAAAGGACATCACTTTTATCGATATCATCCAAGTCATCAGGGTCATCAGGATCGAGGAAAAGTGATGGGTCAACAATATCATCAATTCCTACGTGCTACCATTGTCAATGTGTATATGAATATGAAAAATTGTGTATGGAAAAAACCGATGACAATTCTGATAATGATGCTACGTATGGTGTTGACGGCAGTAATTATAATGTTGATGTTGATGATAATGATGATGATGGTGATGATGATTATGATAATGATGATGATGATGATAATGATGACGATGATGATGGTAATGATGATGATGATAATGATAATGACGATAGTAATAGTAGTGATGAACGGGATAATGCTGTTGATTATAATAATGAACTAAATGATGAGAATCATTGTAATAATAGAAAAGAAGTCATAATTGATAACAAAAAGGCTGACCATTATGCCCGTGACCGTAGTCCAGAAATCAGAGTAACATTAATGACCTTTGAGAAATGTTCTTCAAATGTCATTAGAAATTCCACCAACGATAATGGCGACATTATAAAAATTGATTTCATCCCACAAGATAGACCACGACGATTATCCCGCCAAGAGGCACTGACATCATTTCCAATTGATTTATCATCAATATCACGACCTAACGACGATGATGACAATGAGTTGAGACCTGATTATGGAGGTGATAGTGATTTTGATGGTGGTAATAACGATGTTGATGATGGCGATGATGGTGATGAAGAAGATAATGATGATGATGATGATGATGATGATGATGTTGATGATGAAAATGATGACGACGATGATGACAATGATAATGATGATGATAACCGCAGTGTGGATGAGGAGAATCAAGGAGCTGGTGTACACTGTGATGATGGTGATGATGATAATGATGATGATGGGGTTAACAAAACGTCGAATAAAAGTAAATTTGTGGTCAGGGATATTTTTTTGACTGTACCAGAATTGAAGAGAGATCGCGCTGCATCAGTTGATTCGTGTTTTAACAATAGTAAAAACGCAAAGGATGAAGAAAGTGATTATTGTCTTGCTGTACCACAGCAGAGTACGAGATCGAAAAGTGTCGATATTGTATTGCCGACGGACCGTCAGACGAGATACAAAGCTTTGCTCCCGAGCAAGGGAACTGACAGAGACAGAGGGTGGGTACGTTTGTCGTATGCAGTATTGAGGAATGAATTATATAAATGAATAAATGATCAGAACAGAATTAATTGCACATAGCACTATTTCCAACTTGCCAATTCCATCTATATTTAAATATCATGGATATCAGTTTACCAAAATATGACAAAGGAAATGTGTATCCTCTAAAGCTTTCACTAATAATTTTCCCTTCATTTTTCACGGATGTTATGAATATTTACTTATCCGACTTTTTCCCTGGTGCGGAAACACCTGCGGAAATGAACGAGTCTGAAATTAATCCTGCAAATATTGATTTCGTTTTCACTCAGGTCGCATATTGTTGCCATGCGGTAGGGGAAGGAGACGGAGTTGCTTTTAAACTTGATAAAGAATGCCTTCTATTTCAATGTAGTTTAAGATTGAATATTTTCGCCAAAATCTAATTCTCTTTTTGCGAAGTATGATGCGAAGAGAGTAGGGGACCCTGACGCGTTCAGTTTCAATGCTGCAGAATATGGAGAGTTTTTAAAAATTATCTCTCTTATTTTTCTAGCGGACAAGAAAACACCGAAACAAATCGAAATCGAGAACCACGTTCAACTCCAGATTGGGGGATAGATTCTGTCAATGGCGAACATCTCTGGGTACCTACGGCCGCTTCTGGTGATTTCTGTTACGCTAACGATTGCTCGGTAAATTGAACTAGTATTCACTATAATTTCCCACTGAAGTCTTGAGAAAACCTCACCGAAATACTAGTATTTTGGAAATAATCTTTTTTTTCTTTTTTTTTTTTTTGAGATGCCAAAGAAACAACAATTCCCGACATGAACATTATCCTTAAATCATACTACTACCAGTAAAGAATGATGCATTATTTTGTCCCGATTTGAAATAATAGTTTTCAGTTGAATTCTGAAGAAAAAATAAAAATTAATTGTGCTCTCAGAAAATATATAAAGAGAATGTATTGAATGAAACGAAAAAATGTTGATTTTGATTACAGAAGCATGGGCCACGATTGAAATGTGCAGCGTGTCGCGTAATGGCGCATGCCAGTTGCACATCAAACATGAATTTCGCTTGTAAGCCAAATTTTCGAGATGTTGGTGTGCGTCAATATCGGGAACAAACATCAACACATCATCATTGGGTACATCGACGATCGGAGAAAGGCAAATGCGCCAATTGTTCAAAAGCATTCCAGTCAAAGTTGTCGTTCAGCTCCAAAGAAATTGTCGCTGTGTCATGCAGCTGGTGTAAATCAGCTTATCATAATCGAGAAACGTGTTTCAATGTTGGAAAAATTGGTGAGAATTGTGAGCTTGGCGTTCACAAAAGTATCATTGTGCCACCGTCATGGATTGTCAAGTTACCGAGAAAAGGCAGTTTTAAGAGTAGTCTGAGAAAATCACCGAGGAAAAAAAAAAGTGGCTCGGTTAGTGGAAACACTGCTTCATCCAGCAGGAGGAAGAGTCGTGATAATGAAAAGGATGAGAAAGATCATGGAAAATTATGGGTAGTGAAGCCGATACCTACACCGAATGTTAGACCTGTTGTCGTATTTATTAACCCGAAATCAGGTGGTAATCAGGGCGCCAAATTGCTTCAGAAGTTTCAATGGCTGTTGAATCCTCGTCAAGTTTTTGATTTGACCCAGGGTGGTCCTAAAATGGGACTTGAACTCTTCAAAAAAGTACCGAATCTTCGGGTGTTAGCGTGTGGTGGCGATGGAACAGTAGGTTGGGTCTTATCAATACTTGATCAAATTGGTGCATCACCGCCACCGGCAGTTGGTGTGTTGCCCTTAGGTACAGGAAACGATCTTGCAAGAGCATTAGGATGGGGCGGTGGCTATACTGATGAACCAATTGGCAAAATTCTTTCAAATATTGGCGACAGTGATACAACTTTACTCGACAGATGGCAAGTTACTGTTGAGAAGAATCCTGATGCCAATAATGATGATGATAGTGGTAAAGGCAAAGAGAACCTTCCATTAAATGTTGTAAATAATTATTTTTCACTTGGGGTTGATGCTCATATAGCACTGGAGTTTCATGAGGCAAGAGGTTAGTGACCGCAAAATATTGTCAATTATATCCAATCATTATATACTTTTTGCAAACCAGTATGTTATTAATATGTAACATGATAATTTTCATTTAGAGGCACACCCCGAGAAATTTAATTCTCGTTTGAGAAACAAAATGTTTTACGGACAAATGGGTGGGAAGGATTTGGTCCGACGAAAATGGAAGGATTTATCAGAATTTGTGACATTAGAATGTGACGGTCACGATATGACACCGAAATTGAAAGAGCATCGGGTTCATGCAATTGTCTTCTTAAACATTCCATCTTATGGCGGTGGAACCCATCCATGGGGTGTGAGCAGTGGTACAAAAGAACCATCAACTGAGGATGGATTGTTTGAAGTTGTTGGTTTAACGACATATCAATTGCCATTACTTCAAGCTGGCGGTCACGGAACATGTATCACACAGTGTAGTCATGCAAAGCTTGTTACCACAAGAACTATACCTATGCAGGTAAATTAATGTTATTTCATTTTTCTTTGCGAAGTACAAATAACCTGTTTTCGTCCATTAACCTTTTGAGGCACACTGTTGTCATACTATGACACCTCTGGCACTCCAGTTTCGTCTGATGCCGCTTGTATTATAATTCATCACAGTCACTTTACATATACTTTCAGATCCCTATAGCACAAATCACCACTGGAATTGCACTAACATGTTTCCATTTTTGTAGTAGTAGTTGGTATAAATAGTTTAACTGTAATAAAACTTCCCGAACATTTTGAACAAAAGAATAAACACACACCCACACCCGCATACACACACATACACGCGCACGCACACACACACACACAAAGGGTAGTAGTTTCATTTTTTTTTCATTTTGCAGTAGCTTTCTTAAGAAGTAGTTGTGAACTATTCTTTTGTTTATTATTCTGAAATGTTGTGGAGTATTCTAAAAATATTAAATTTTCTATGATCCATTCCTGTTATGCCATATTGAATCGGGCTTTTGAACTCATAGACTGGAGCGTTGAACTCAAGCTCTATATAAGCCGCAATAACCATTCTCAAATTGTTCATGTAATGTTTCACCTTTTTTATTTGCTATCAATAACTTATTATTCTTCCAAGCCAGGAAATATGGCTCCATTCTAATTGTCCAACATTCCTTGCAATTTCCACACAATATGCTTCAAGCAATTTAGGCGAGAAAATTTTTATGCTTCAAAGGGTTAATAATTGATCGATTAAATTGAGATAAACTTGAATCAATGATAATCTCTGATATTCGAGGTTGACGGTGAAGCTTGCCGAGTATTGCCTTCTATTATCGAAATGAAACTTCTCAATAAAGCAACAATGTTGACAAAGCGGAGAAGAACGAGTAAATCACAACACAATGTTGATACTAAATTGGAAAGTCTTAAATTACCATTGATGAAAATACGGATGGCAGACTATGAATCATATCATTCAGATAAGGGTAGATTGAAAAAGACTGCTGTATCATGGAAAGACGAACTGCTTGAACTTGATGCGACGATGGATCTCGAGTCGTTGAGAAAAATGTTGGCAAAAGATTTCTCTATGGATGCTTGTTGTTTCCTTGATTGTATGTTTAATTTATTTTCATTATTTTCGGAAACGTAAAATTCGTCGTTGATCGATTGAATTCTATAAATCTCATAGCATGCACGGCAGAACGGTTTTTTCGAATTGATCGGGCTCAGGAGCAGTTACATTACGTGGCGGATGTGGCATCTGAGGCTGTTTATATTCTCGAAGAGGATTCATCGAGTCAAAACGTCGAGAGTGATGTGGCAAACGTCCTTGAGCCGGAAACCGCTCAAGCATCGCCCTGGTAATTTTCATTCTTTGTTACCCTCTGAATTTTATGTTAGTTATTCAAGATCAGAATGGGATCCGACGTATGGAGTTTGTTTAATGCTGGATGCATAAAATATTGAAAAAAATTGATTGTCCCACTTGAAATGGTCAGCTTAATGCTTTTTATTGCGTTTATATTTCATAAATTATGTATTGGAAGTTGGTGAAGGTTCTTTTTTCTTTGGATGTTTCACTTCTGAATAGAATAGAATAGAATAGAAAAAAGAAATTTTATTTTACCGTTAGTTCTGTATAGTTTAGGTTTTATAACAAAAAATCCAATTTTGTTTGGACTCATTAGGAAAGAGCTCTCCTATTTCTGATGGCAATTTTGCTCTTCCGTAACCAATAATATTGAAAATTTATTGACAAAATTCCGAAATTGATTGATCGTATATTCAACAATGTTCAGCTGCTTTTTGCAATAATCGCCTAGAAATGTCAAATTCTTCACAGAAAGAAGTGAAACTGGAATGTTAAGGTCAAGATTCCGATTTTAATGCAATTCATCGCATGTTTTCGATTTCTCAAATGAATATGAGAATCCTCACCTCATTCACCCTCCGTGTATTTCCCCATTCTTACGCCAAAAATTATAGGATGTCTCGTAGAAATGTCCCCTCCCTACCTCAGCTCCCTCTCATTCATTCATTCATTCATTCATTCATTCCATAGAAGTGAAATGTAAATTTTCAATTTTTCCGAGAACTGAAAAATAATGTCATTGCACTCTGATAATTATTTACGTGAGGGTGGGGACCAATCGATTGACCTTCATCAGCTCATTTCAGCATTATCACGAAAAATTTCGATGTCACCTTTATTCCATTTCTATAATGACAGCGACCATTTTGAGTGGGGCGCCTAATTTGCTTCATCATTCGGTCTACATCTCACCAATTTCCTTTTTCCTCGTATGAATAGACTGCACACGATAATTTTCCATTTTCAATTTCAGATATTAGATATCTTTTTCATTGAATTATTCATGTGATCTGATTTCATAACAGCTGTGAGCGAGCCGTTATGATGGGATCAGCACCAAAGGTTGGGCTTAATCAAAAATCCAAGTTTCAACAACCTGAGAATGTTGAGCAATCGATAAAGATGCTGAATTCGAAAGATAAGACAGATTCTGGGAATGATATGAGTGAGAGTAGTTTGCAAAGACAAGGATCTTCAAAGCAAATATCTGTAGCTGAAAGATCAATGGGCAATTCCGTACCAACTTTCATCAGGTACAAGCTGTTTCAGAACGCTGAGTATTCATAATTTATAGACTGAAGGAAAGTGTTACAATTTTTTCTTCAATATTTTTCAGCCCACGAGACAGACTGTTTAGTCTGTCTTCCGATGTACATAGTTTCAGTAGTGGTCTTTTGGAAAAGCCTTGTGATGGAATAATACGTGCAGCTAAAATAGGTGATCTGAAAAGTCTAAAAGAACTTCATGAACACGGCTTTTCTCTTTTGTCAATCGATGCAAGTGGTCAGACGGCTCTTCATCATGCTGCGCGACATGGCCACAAAGATATTATCAGATATCTCATTGCGTGTGCACCATCGACCATTCTCAATATCATTGACAATGACAAGTAAGTGATCTACACAATCATGAACCCTAGTGAGTATGAAATCAAAATGAACTTGTCAAGCTGATAGAACGGGTAATTCTCGTCTGGATGATATTTAATTGTATTTGATCAACGCTAAATATATGTGAGAGTTGGATATTTGAGATTACTCAATTACATAAAAGGCGGAAGCCATTGTGAAATTTCAAATAATCATCATTTCTTTCTTGTAGTTATTGAATGAGATTGTCTTGAAATCTATATTCTTTCTATTTTAAATTGATTCTTCCAAAAATGTTCAGTGCATGGTCTTAAAACCTATCATCTCGTAACAACCAAAGATCTAGAGAGCTATCGGGTATCACAACAGCTATAGAATCAGCTACAGAATCCTCACGTGAAGTGATTATATTTGTCTCCGATAAGGGTGCATACATTTCTTTTTCTTCTGATCAACCCATTCAAAGCTATTTACGTATAATTTGCCAACTATCGTCAAGATTTCACGTACTGATCAAATATTTCATAGGGATCATATTCCTCGATATTCCTCTATAAAAATCGGTAATAAAATTGATAGGAGTGTACCTTATATAGTATCTATCAGTTCCTTATTCAACTTCACAACAGCTGATGATAAACATTCGATAGGAAGTGATGCTCCTTTGGGAACAATAGTGGTTTCCTCTTTTGATGCACGAATTCGTCCCATCCGCTTATTCTCCTTTGGTTCTTTTTTTTCTTCAAATCAGGGGACAAACAGCACTGCATAAAGCCGCCCAACAAAAACGTCGATCGATTTGTTTCATGCTAGTAGCTGGAGGAGCAACATTAACTGTGTTGGATCGTCATGGAAACACTCCTCGACATTTGGCACTCAACGCTGAAGACAGAGAGCTTGCTGCTTATCTCGCCAGTAAGAATTATTTATCCGTTTTATGTAGATGTAATAACACGTTTGAAATTTCTGGATACTGCAATATAGATCAATATCGTGAATATTTGATGATTTTAGGTCAAGAACAATTTCAAATAATGACAGAAGGCATGCAAAACCTCTGATGTCCCGTTATTCATTGAACGGCATTCACTCCTACCAGTAGAGAATTGTTGTTCAACAAGTTGAAGGTATCAATTTCTGTTCTTCCAGTTGGACGAGGTTAGCGGAAATATTTTTCGATATCAGATCACTATCTCGAATTTTAATATCATCACAATTTTCGACTGCACATAGAGAATAAATTACATCTGAATTCGTGTTTCAATGTTCCATATTTTCAAATGGGTCCATTCCGAAATTAATAACTCTGTTAGATCTGTTGACAATTTAGCATCGTATTTTCCAAGTCGTTGAAAGACTTGGTAATTAATTTTTTACGCTAATATAATTCTAATGAACCAATTAATTGTAAAAATCTATCATAAAAAGCCGTGACAGATATATCAGGGCCAAACATGGACATGAGAATTATTACTTATGTTTTTGCAGAAATTGTATTTCTGGACATGAGCAAATGGAAGCAAAGCCTTTGAATGGCGTATTTACACTTTATTATCGCTATGATTCTCTTAGCTATTAATGGTATGGCAAATTGCACTATGATGATGGTGATGTTTTGATTCATTCGTATTTATTATATGAGAATCAACGGTACAGTGTTCCCTACCTTACTTCCTCCCCCTATCTCATCCTTCTTCATGAATGTGGGGGAAAAAACGTATTCCCATATTCTTGCCTATTCACTGTACTTTTGTAAATTTTTCACAGTACAAGCAGAAAAAGTTGGGAATGGACCATTGTATATAGTACATCTTTAAATATTCTGGGATTAGAAAGTTGTCGACTACGACAAATAACTATTACATCGATTTTAAATACGGGGAAGGACAGTGCTACTCGGATATTACAGGAGTCGGAAGTGCATATCTCAACATTATTTTCAGAAGCATCATCTATTTTTGATTACTCCCGCAGATCGATCATAACACACACAGTGTGTACACTAAGACTTTGATATCATAATTAGCGTATCATGAATGGGGAAAAAAAAATGAGAATCTCTCATGGATAGAGCAAGTGAGGAATAATAATGAGATATAAATATCCTGTTCGGCTATTTGTTTCTCCATTTGAAACTATCCATTATCATCGGAATGTTGTGACAAGTGAAATAACTTTCCGGAGAGTCAGTGAATGAATTGTATTATCAATATATGATTACGGTTACACGCAGTATTCTTATTTGGATTTCTCTTCCTGAAACAAATATGAGTTTCACAAAAAAACAAAAAAAAACAAAAAAAAACAAAAAAAAACAGAAACGAAGCGTGAAAAGTTAATGAAACGAAAAGGAGGCAAACATGAATATCTGAGGCAGGAACGGGAAGAATAGTATTTTGGAGGAAATGAGTGTGAGATAACAAGCGAAGAAAATAACGAGTGAATCGATAAAAAAATACTTGCCAATAAAAAAGGAACAAAATAGGGATCAACGTATGAACACCAATTAGTTGTTAGAGACGGTCCATTGCTACTACTATTTACTAAGTATTTGAACATTAAAAGAGATTTTACTATATCAACAACTGTTGAAAACAGATCGCGTGGGTATTTTGAAAAAAAAACTTTGAAAAATGTTTTGAATTATATTATAGATATAAATTTTTTTAATTACTCTGTAATTTCCTAATATTTTAAATCTTGAATTTACATAAAATAGTACCTCTTGAGGCCGTGGCAATCGTTAAAATTAATGGCCGTAATTGAATATTGAAACATTAATTATATGGTGAAAGAGTATAAAACAACAAAATTTTGAACAAATTTTTAACGAGTCTGAATCTCTATATCATTCTAGATTATACAATCGTTGTACAGTCATGTGTATACGCTAATCATAAAAAAAAGAAGGCCGTATTGTCAGGTCCCATGGGTCAGTCCAGCAAGTGATGAAAGAAACGAAGACAGTGTTGGATGCTTTAAGGGGTTATATACAGTTAGAAGGCCGAAAAAAAGCGAATTTTCCAGAATTTTTTCTGAGAAAACTTTTAAATTTATTGATCTAAAAATTTGTACACATGTTATGGTATCTTTTAACTGTATTTTAAGACTTAGTATTAGTAAAAATATTTATTTGGAAAGGAGCTACAGCTGATCTCCGGGAGCTCCTCTCAAAAAAGACGTTTTGCGGTGACGACTATATCTCTGAACTGGATTCTCTGAAATTAAAAAATCAAACAGATTTCGTTGAAGTAATATCAAATCTAGTAATTAATCGAACGAATAAGCGAAATAATTTTTTTTGACAAAATGGTGGTTCCAAAAAAAAAAAATCGATTTTTGACCAAAATGACCAGCCTTAAATTGTTTATAAAAAAAAAAATATTTATCGGTGAGAAAAAATCTTCGATTAATTACTAGATTCAACATTACTTTAACGAAATCTGTTTGGTTTTTTAATTTCAGACGATCCAGTTCAGAGATATAGTCGTCACCGCAAAACGTCTTTTTTGAGAGGAGCTCCCGGAGATCAGCTGTAGCTCCTTTCCAAGTAAATATTTTTACTAATACTAAGTCTCAAAACACAGTTAAAAGATACCATGATATGTGTACAAATTTTCAAATCAATAAATTCAAAAGTTTTCTCAGAAAAAATTCTGGAAAATTCGCTTTTTTTCGGCCTTCTAACTGTATATAACCCCTTAACCTGTCGTTTATTTTAGCAGTGAATTGTGGCAAATTCCAGATTATTCTAAATGGGTGGTACACTCAACGATGGATAGGTGGACATAAGTTCAGAACTGGAATTGAACTTGTTGCCACTATAATTCATAACTGAATTATAAGAAAAAAATCGAACGTAAATGCCTTTTATGGTCCACTTCATGATATTATACCTGTAGTTCGAGTAAAAGAAGAAGAAACACATGAATATCCAATGGGAAATGAGAATTTTTTTTTACACGGAGATTCATATTTGGGGGAGAAATGTACACGGTATTGCCTTCCATACTGGCATCGACTCGTTCGTGAAATATCTGCAAACCGTTTCTCCCCCACTTTTTAGAGCAATAAATAATGTTGGACAATCATATAGAAAGACATCTTCTAGAACGAGTTGAACTATAAAGCCTTATTGATAGATGTAAAAACGGTTAAATCAGTACTTTTTATCGTCTTATTGTCACTTAATTAAATATCAGCGGCAGGATATGATATTATTAATTATTGATTGATATATTCCTCGTTACTATTCATGATCTCAAAATCATATCCATTCAATCTCGTTAAAATATTTTTGAATAAATTATTTCAGATCTGTATGATTTTGCATTATTCTTCTCTTACGTGAACTACTTAATATTTCGAATCGAATTATGTTCATAGCAAATATGTAGAGTAGATACGTATGCCGCCAAATTGAGAAATTTCAATTTGACGAGTATTCAATAGTAAATCAGATTCAAAAACATGGGGCTAATAAAAAGCCAACATGAAGTAGTAAATTCTTCCTTCTGCGATTCGTCTCCATTCAATATTTCTTGTTACCATCATTGAAATTGCATATCGACGAAAAAAAAAGTAGAAAAAGTATACCTATGTAATATCCATTTCTTGTCAAAATATGAACATGTAGATTCGAACAGAGAAAAAGAAAGTTGTATAGTTGTGACAAATCCATGATGAATTGCAGCTGTGGGTTATTTGCACCAACGTTGATAATGTGAGATTCAGAGAAAGAAAAAATATCAGACAATTTGATATTTGAGTGTTCCATTCATTTTAGAAATTACATTTAATTGATTTAAATAATATAAAAAACAATATTGTGATTGTTCTCACCAGTTCATCAAATGGTGTATCAATTTTCGAAGTCTCTCTATTATTGTAGTGAAGCATGCGGTTGATCGAACGAGGAAACTACACGGACACAAAAAGAGAATATATCTTCTAATTGATCATCAGATACAATTACAAGCTGTGAAGTGAACATTCATTGCATATGTTCATATTACTTCGTCTGTGGTCCTCACTTTTTTCAACTTATTCGTATATGACAACCTTTTACAGGATGTATTTTTATTTCTTCATGAATTTTCAAATAATATATGATATATAGGATGATTACCATCGTGTTAGAAAATAATATGCGTCAAAAACGATGTTGTACCAACTGTCCAAAAATAATAAAAGTAGTCTGTTACTCCGATACATATTTGGTATTATATTCTAAGTCCAAGATGAAATATTCTCACTCGTGTTTTTATTAATTGAAAATCGTGTGGTTGTATTTGGTATCTAATGATTCATCAGAACTACATGGCATCGGTTAGTTATTGAATGAAAGAGTGAAATTGAATTTACTAACCTTTTTTAGAATCAAACCTCCATTGGGGTGTCGGGATTGCGGTATCATCGCAAGTTTTTAATCATAGTGATAATCCGAACAACAAATACTTTGACATGGCTGCGCATCGAATTGCCATCAATCTTTCACAGCGGAACCTCTTCATTGTTTTGTAAGATATTGGCTATAATTCATTTGGTTTGAAATAATGGGGTAAACTCGTATATGCTCCTGCCAATGAAAATACAAATACAAGATTCTTTTGAGGAATACATTCGATTTGGAATGATTGTTCATGCATTTTTTATTAAAAGTGTTCGATAATGGAAAATTCAATTCACACAATATCATGCCACGGAACATATTATGATTGTTTTCCAAGAAGTTATAGGACTTTCAATATTGATTATTTTTCGGGGACAATCTCATTGCCGATAAGTACGTTATCAAATTTGTGACTTTTCCATCTGAAACTTTGGCTGGACGTTTTCAATCATTTGTAATTGCATGGCGTCTCATATCAAAAATACGACACATTTTTCCGCAATGTATGAGTAATGCTTAGAACGTATTCTATAGACATATATGAATATCCATGAGAAACATGTGTTGCATACACGAAGTTTATCGGAAAAATACCACTAGAGTGACTAATTTTGTAAGTAACACTGAATTAACGAGATTGATTAAAGTTCAATTTTATCGACTTCTCCCTCTGGATTATAAATTGGGCTCATAAATCGGAATAACAGTCCCACAACAGAAGAAGAGATATAGTAGCCCCCAAAAAGATTGAAACGCATATTTTAGTTTGAAGTATTTGTTTTTGTCAGCACGGATGAATAGAGTGAGCCATCAAAAACTACTAAAGCCATACCCCTCGATATATAGTAGTATGCACATCATCGTGCATCCGACATTCCGACACACTAGACTAACCAGTAGAATGAGTCAAACACATTCGCAATCCGACGATAATGTTTCAAGTTACAATGATATTATACCAACATTCACAATGACGTCTTTTCTCATTGAATATATTGGCAAGGTCAATATCGACAACGCAATAATTCGTCACGTGGATACTTAAATCCATATTCGAATTACTTAAAAATATTTTCATAGATATGAAACAAAATGGGTATCTTCAACTCGATAGTAGGCTAATCATCACTCCTCTTTTGAACCAGTCGTTTAGACTGTCTTTAGGGCACTCAATCGGGAGTGAACATATCAAATGAGTTCTACGTGAATCGCTGTAAACAGGAATTTCCAATTGATGTCTATCTATTCCAATATTCAGTGAATTTCTTCCATCGTCTTCAGGCACAAACGCAATTTTACATTGCGGTGCATTCAAAATAGGTGCGGCGTCGGAACTCAATTCATTGAGTCTACCATTTTTTATTGATGCACCGCATATAAAAAGGCCATCAAGTATAACACATGATTGCCCTTCTAATTTCTCGTTGTGTTCATCATTCATTTTATCAATCCAATGTGCACGAAACTTCAATCTCTCTAGTGGATAATTAGTCTCCCGTGCTGTATGCTGTTTCAAAGCCGCTAAAAATGCTCTTGGTCGAACCAATTTCGCAAAATTTATTTTCTGACAGGCACTATATGTCAATGATGACAAATATTGATTCCTCGAAATCAATGCATTGACGAATGGTTGAACTTCTTTGGGACCTGTAGTCCAATCTTCTAGCCACTTTTTTGGTGTCTAAAATATCCCAAAGATTATGTTAACAAATGAATCTATATCGTCATTATTATTCGTTTGACTCATAGTGGCTTATGTATACCTGTGAATTGCAGACGCGGTAGCAATCGATGTCATTTTTGACAGTTAAAATTAACTTATTCGTTATTTTCCGTTCGTCTTCGAAAAAGAGATCGATGGAATTATCGAAACTTCGCGATTCGGTGCATATTTTTGGAATATCCAAATGTTGTTCAGAGAAGCTTCTCAAATCCTGCTGGAACTTCAACTCAACTAGTTTTGCAGATCGTCGGTCCGTAATGCTCAAGGATCGTATAGTCATATCTGAAACTCATCAGCATTTCAATATGAAAGTATTGATCGATTGATATACAACACACCTTTCAGTGCGACAATAGCCTTTTCCGCCGCTGATCGCTCCCACGTGCGAATGGCATTTGATGGTAGTCCAAACATTTCTACAGGTTCATCCGAATCCGGCAATTGATTGAGTAATTTTATCGCATCTTTTTTGTTGACGTCAGGAACCGAAATCCGACCTGCCAGCCTACTTCGTCCATGGAAAACATCACGTGACCAGATACTTTTCAAAATTCCGTCCAAAGCACGCATATCATACTGATCCTGAAGACGTCCACCATAAATCGCGACATCCAAAAGTCCACGACCTTCTTCCCAATCGAGACGAGCCTCAGGATTAAATTTCAACGGGTGATTGATCACCAATTCACGCGCAGCCTCTAAGTCTGCTTCATTCCATTCGTATGCACGTATCCAGCTTTGAGGGATGAATCTAACATGAAAGAAAAATGTCTGAGAAAATGATTGGTTATAATAATTCAGGAAAAAATAATAATTACTTTCGACGTTCTTGAAGTACAGCGTGAAGCCATGCAATAACAAAAATACTCTCAGAATTGTTTGACTGCGGCCTATGTTCTTGCAGTTGTCCAAGCGACTTTGTCATATTTCTCTTCACACCTTCAGGCGGTTCATATGCTAATTTCAAACAGATACCAGCTAAACCGGGATAAAAGCCATGGCATTCTTCAGTTGTTAACCAAATTCTCGTTAATGAGTTTTTATTTTTTGTGCAATTACTGCTTCTCAGGATACTTTCTAAACGCGGTAGCCAACTTAACGCTAGCTGTAGGTTGCTCAGCAGAACCCAACCACCGTTCCTGAATCAGAAATCAAACCACTTTATATCAAAATGGTTAATTAGTTTCGAGTTCCAGACATTATAAAAAACAACCTGCATGCGCGATCTATCGCATTTTCGGCCAGGTCAACTTGACCTTGACCCAGAGAAACTTCAACAAAGCCTTCAGCAAGTTCTTGACATTTGGCAAGATTGTGTAATTCTGGCCCAGGATCAGCACCAGGCGAGAGGAGAAGCAAAATGTGACGTTCTTTATTATTCTGCGCGACAGCATCGAGTGTCCAAGAGGTTGGCGCCAAATTTTTTACACCTGTGATTTTTCATAGATGTTTCATTAGTCGATTATCAAGTATCAATATTTGTTTGCTAAGAGGCAATCGGTAATCAAACCTCACCCAATTGTTCTGTTACTAGTTTTGTCAGAGCTGTATGCATATAATCCGGTCGGAGTGCTTGAATTACAAGAACCTTCTGAAATGGTGTTAGGGTTGTGTCTTTGTAAATATTCGCTATATCTTTAATCCAATTCGACTGCAATTTTGATGTAATGTGAGGTAATCTTGATGTCAGAGTTTGCACAGCACATCTCCTTTCTTCAGGAATCCAATCGAAAGTATCGGATTCCAAATCAGATGTTCTTTTCAAACTAGTACCACCTTCAAGAAGATTTCTTTCGATATCCGGTACTGGATTCAGATTGAGAGCCAGATGGAGTGCCAATGGCAGTCTGTGCTTTCGATACACGGCTTTCGTACAATAATGAAGGGTCAGAGATATTAATTTTCGTTCAATCAAAAATTCTTGTTGTTTCTCATCAACATCGATTAAATTCTTTCGCATTGATTCTGCTTCCAGATAAATATCAGTGAATGCCTCAGCTGAGAAAACATACAGGGAATTCAATGAAGTGAGTGACTTCATTGCCTTGAAGAGATTGGCCGCGAACTTTGCTAATTTTTCATATTCCTTAGATTTCTTCGTGATTCTTTCACGATTGCGGCGGCTTTCGTTTAGAGCATGGGCTATTTCCTTGGCTTTGGTTTGAGTCGCTTCAAGGGATGTTAATAAGCTATCATGTTCACCTCCCGATGACTCTTGAAGAAGATCTTGACCGCGAGCTGCACCCAATTGGACTAAGAGTTGTAACCGTGCTGCATCTCGTTCACCCGCAAGTTTTTCCTCGAGTTCCAAAGCTTCACGTCGCTGTTTCTCCATCTCAGGATTATCACATAAGAGTGCCTGAAAACATATTCGATTATGATAAAAAACTATTTTCCATCTTCATAGATAGAGAGATAAACCTTCTAGTATTTTGGGTTTGAAAATTCGATTCATTCGTTATGAAATATTGTAATCGGCTGTACATATCTCTCCTAATTCTTCTTTGAAATCGTAGAAGTATAAGAAATTGCAAGTATTCAAGTGACACATCAACCATATTGATTTTTTTTTATGACTATTCCATGAACAGCAATATTTTCTAGATCAACGGAACGTCAAGCCTTCTTTGAATAAAGTATCTATCTTGAATAGTTACCTTTTCGATAAATCTTTCAGTCAAGCTTTTTGTACCAGCCCCTAGAGCTACTCTGAAAAGAATGGCTTCAGCTTCACCCGGGAGTGCGTCAAGAGTATCCCTCCTCGTTGCTAGGAACAATTTGAAACCGTGTTGTACAGCTAAAGTTTTTTCACCTAATCGTAATGGCCTTTTCCGCAATAAGGGAAACAATATCGTTGGTAATTCAACTATCTCTTCAATCAGAAGTGGTTTTCCGAAACGTACTGCAAGTTCAAGAGTTGTGAAGAATTTAGTATCTGTAGGTTTAGTGGTCTCCAGCTTGTTATTGAGATTATATTTGAGCCAAGTAACGGCGACATCCGATGAATCAAGGAAAAGTGGAACTAGTGGTCCATGAAGAGCACACACAGCTCCAACGAGACTTGAAGTATCTTTTGGAAGATTTTGCGCTCGCCACAGAAGCCGTTCCCGTTCAGTCACCAGCAAATCCAAAGTTGCTTGCTTCCATTTATCATCTTTACTCGAGTCCTGGAGGAATTATAAACGAGTCAAATAATATATCAATCTGTAAATGTAGGACAACCAGAAAAATTATTCACCTGATAAACTAAAAGTGATGCTGCTTCGGCAGCCTCGATACCTAATTTTGTTTTTCTCAGATGCAAACTTTCTATTTGACTCTGCCAATTGCGATACTCTGCATCTAACTTGGTCAACAATGCTCTTGCAGTTGTTAGACTGGCTTCAGTCGCCTCTGAATGGAGTTGAAGTGCAGCGGCACCGCGTGAATGTTCAGCTAGTTCGGTTTGTAATTGATTCACTCGTGATTCAACTGAACTCAAGCCCACAGCTAGTTTATCGATTTGTGCCTCAGCTGCCGACAATCGTTCAGCAAGCAATCGTTGTTCTCTTTCTAGTGGTGCAACTTGTTGAAGAATTTGTCCATATTGAAGATTGGCCAGAACCCATGCAGCAAGCGGCGCCGCAGCGATCGATGCTCTGCGGGCTGTTTTCTCCTCAAATGAGTCTGGACGTTCTTTAACCAATTTTGCAACAGCCTCCAAACTTGCAGAAGTACTTCGTCTTGCATCCCAGCTCCTAAAAGTGTTATGCATCAATTTTTCAATATTTTTGCATCATTTCATCACGTTGAAACGGCTCTGTTCAATATTTTATTCGTACGTAACCGGAGCAAAAGAGTATACGAGCGCCGATTTCAATCAGCAAACTATTGTGCACTGATCGCAGAACTACTGGACAAAATATTGCAACAAAGTATGAGCAGTAGAGATTACGCGTTTAGTCCATCAGATTGATCTTTTTTTTCCGACGTTTGTTTGTAAACAGATTTTTGGTGTATTTATCCATTCATACGATTCTAGTTTCTAGATTATTCTAGCAAATGGAACGAGAGTGACATGTTTACTCCTGTAGTTACGAGAATTAACTTCAAGGTTCATACGATATATGCGCAATTCACGTGATATTTGTCATAGAATTATTATTTCACTTGTACCGTATTTCATCTTTGACTCCTCGTTTTGCCAAAAATATTTTCATGCTATTCCATGATGTATCTCGAATACCCATCAGTCTCAAAACACCTTCCAGTATGTCACGAACAGCAGCAGGTGGCGCACGTAATGATCGAACTTCAGCTAATGCATCAGCACCAATTCCAGCTACTGCTTGTGCCGCAGCTTCAACAAGTGGCTTGACTTTACTCAATTCCTCTTCAATATCAGCTTTTCTTCGCAACAACTCCACACTTTCACGTTCTGTATCGGCTTTGAGAGTCGACATTTCACCTCTCTGACCCGTAGCGCCTCTCATTGTTGCAGTAATTTGTTCCAAAGCAGCATTCGCTTTTTGTTTCTCTTCCTAAACGAAAAAAAAACATTATTATAAATATGCCTAATACTATCGAGATTGAATATAAATGTCAGTTTGGGAAATCACTTCGAGTTCTTTTCGCTGTCGCGTAGCTTCATCCTCCAATTTAGCAACCCTGTCGCCAGCTTCTTTTAATTTCCCGGTTCCTGCTTGCAAACTTTCCAATTGTCTATCGATGTCACGTTCCCATTGTTCCTTCAATTCTTGCCATTTATTCAGAAGTGCAATGAATCGCGCTGGTGATTGCTGTTTGAACGGTGCACGGTGATGCGAATCTACGAGAGTCTTCAATCCTGATTTTGAATCCGATTCAATATCATTGGTTATATGAAGGCAATTGGGAATTTTACGAATTGCGAAATCAGTGAGCGACATTTCAGATGTCCACCATTCGCTTCCAGGTGGATCCGTAACGGATATGCAATGATTGAGCAATCCCGAATTAATCAACCACGGCTTCTTCATATCGGTAGAGTCTAAGATGATAACGACACGGAGAAATGTTCTTAATCCTAAAGAAAAAGAAAAATAATATTAATTTTGCAGAGTTTAACAGGTTTTGTTCGGTAGTAAAATTTTATCTACAGCACTCAATCAAATCACGGCTGTAGGATATATTAAATATGGGAAATGTATTGAATCTATTTTTGGAAATTGATCGATGGATAAATAGTTCTCAGCATAATAGATCTCAACACAATTGATGCTAAAATTCTCGAGACCCTCAGAAAAAGATATTAAAGTAGTAGTGTTGTCTCGTGTTAATAATATCGGGTATGCTCTACCGATACGATTTTTTCGCAGCGCTGTACAGCGTTGCTCTTATCACCCCATGGTTTTATGTTGGACCGGTCGCTGCTAAACGCTACTCAAGCGGCAGCATGCAACGGTCGCTATGCTTGAAGAATTCAAAAATCAAAATTGAGTTGACCATTTACATCAATAGACGCGGTCAAGAATGGAAAATACGGAAAAGCCTATTTTTTTCTCACGTTTCTTTATTGTTCATCGTTTCATTTAGAATTAATTTTTCACTCTGGTGTAAATTTTACTGAAATCTTCTGAATATGTGGTCAGGTTGTGTGGCGCAATGTTGAAATCTGATAAATTCTATTTAGCCGAAAATCAAAAGCGCTGCTTGTGCAACGGCTGCCAAAGAATCATATCGGCAGAACAGACCCATTTATTGATGCGTCAATAAATGCATTATTTATCACTCAACTAGCTATGTAACAATTGAATAGCGGCGAGAAGACACTGATTGGGATAAAATAGATCTTGTGAATGAAATGTGGTTGATTAATATAATCATGGAATTTGATGAGAATGATATAATCAGATAGTGGAACATTCTGTGAATTGTTCGTAAAAAAGTCGTACATTTCAAATATCATTTCAAAAATTTATGAAATTCGATTGGACTTGCCGGGAAAACAAAATGAACCCCTAGGTAAATTAGAATCAGTGACGATGATCACAAATTTGTCACGATTTCTCGACCAGGCAAGCTTTCTGGCCCACCATTTGCTGTTTGTATATTATTTCAAATTTGAGGGAGTATAGCGTATAATGAAGGCACACTTGCATCCTACATTCAATTATGACTAACCTGCGTGCAGGACTTAAAAGAATGTGGACGACAAAAAATACATGTGCTACGATTAGTGTTTCCTTCCCTGATTCCAATAGTGTTCTCGTTATAACGAATTTGAAAATAGATGTCGAATTCTCAATAATATTCTACATCTCTGCCACAAATTTGTCACGTGAACAAAATACTTTACTGACGAAATATTTCAATGTATTTGGTTGCGCAAGAAGAATTGATGACAGGTTGACGAAGAGTATAACGCCACAGCGTGAATTGAATGAAATTCTCGAACTCATACAAAGAAGCCTTTCGACATAAAATTTTAGATCACAATATTTTTTTCTGTTTGCCCATTGAAAGAAAAAAAATATGATCAAACTATTATCGCGGCTGAAGTGTGAACCGACAATGCCGTATTTTTAAACCACTTGAAAGATGATGAAAATATAGAAAATCGTGAACTGGAAGTTGAAACTTACGATGATAAAGATATTGGTCTAAAGTTCCACTAAAATCTGCATTCCTGGCCAAATCCATCAGCGGTGCAACTAAACTATCCAATTCATCGGGTCCTAGTAATCCTGATATTTCACCTTTCGATACAATTGCCCTAATCAAAATTGCCACACCATCATCTCTCACGTGATGTTCCTCAAGCAGTAGTACTGTCGGTTCCCCGTCAATACCCGCCGTTTGCAATGCAGCTTTCATTGAAGATCGGGCTTTGCCGGGCGCGGAATCAATCAATCGCCATGAAGAGTGAGAGGCTGCCAATTTTGTCGCTGACCTTCTGCCACTTCCTGGGCGACCCATCAACACTATTCCGCGCTGGCCACATCCCATAGCCCAATTTATTCCTGGTTATATTATTCATTAATTCACTAATATTTTTTTTATTCTCATAACTGTATAATTCACTTCAATACGAACCAGCGATCATATGCAAAAGATGAGGAGTTAGTGTAGCTTCAACTGCTTCACCTTCTCTCGCGCATTTTGCTACAGTGTCTTCAATTTCAATACGCCAATTATTGTTATTAATGGGAATCAATGTTGAATTCCCAATACGCCAGATATAAATATCATTAAAATATTCTTCAGCTCGTGACAATCTACCAATGAACATCGACTTCCATCGGCTCTGATACTTCAAACACATCCTGCAAAAATGATTTCCGAATTAGTAACTAAATATTTTATAAGTACGAATATTGAATCAGGCGGAAAAATATAGCAATAGTAAAGATTTCATTCACATAATCAATCATTCGATCCATGCAAGCACATCTTCCCTATCGCAGAATACAGCAAAATACCGTATATAACAGTTTACTATAATTATTTGCGATTTGACGTATGAATTTCAGAAATATTTAATGTTTCAATTTGACCAATGCATCCTGTGTGCGAGGGGACTCCACGGCATTCTCCCTGATATCAAGAACGATGTTCAAAAGAAGATTCAAACACAAAATATAGATTATAGGCCGATATTTTTTCTCTACCGTGTAACTAGTTAAGTCTTTTGGAATTATTTAGTTCCACCGTTATGAAAATAAAACACAAAAACAAAGAACCTTGGATAAAACAAGCGTATTCCAACATCCATCACATATTTGGTCAATTCATCTTCGTCTCCTGGCACTGGATAGTGCTTCAAAAGATCTGACCAAAGGCACAAATCTTTTGTCGTCCATGAAAAAGGCGACTCTTTCGATGATGAAATTTCATTCAACGATTCATACATGGCAGCAGCTAAATTTGAAATCTGTGAGTCCGTAAATATTTTTACATTTTCAACAGTTTTTAGATGAGCATTGACAATTGTCATAATGTCGGTGGGTGTTGGAGTTGGTAGATAATGTGCTATCAATGAAGAACTCAATCGTGGATGCAATTTCGTAGTTATATCAGCAGTTGAGATGAATGTTATCGGCATATAAGCAAATTCTAAGTCATCTTCATAAAAACCGCCCTGTTGCACAAGTTGCCGTATAAATTCTTGGAGATTTTTTGCAGCCAAATGAATTTCTTCAACGACCAATATCACTTTTGAACCGCTTCTAGGTCGATACATTCGTCCATTTATCGAAGATTCAACACGAACGCAAGATCTTTTCAGCCGATTTATCAAATCATCAGAGTCAAAAAGTGACGACGCATAAACATTTGTGAATGATTTGTCATTGTCCCTCAGTGAAATGAGAATTGCCGATATGAGGCAGCTTCGTCCACTTCCATTTGGTCCCCGGATAATTACTGGATGCCCATCTATAACCCATGGTAAAATCGAGGTTGATGCCCTTTTTAGTGCATCTGAAATGAATATTGAAACGATTCTAAAATGGTTCTCTAACTTCATATTCGTTATAATTGAGTACTGCGTCATCCGATTCCGACTTACCTGAAAGAGATATAGGCCCGTGATCACTTTGAACAACTTCGTGATTGTTTCCAAATGGCTCGAAACGATCAATTTCGGCATTATAAATAACATCGGCAGGTTTCTCAGGATCGGGACACCACGAATCAGTAGATTGGAAAATCAGTTTCGCAATGTTATCCCGATTTTTTGTTTCTGCGATTTGCATGCAGATTGAAATGAGCAAGGTATATGTCACAGCATTTCGATTGGTGGCATAAAATGAATGGGAAAGTATCGCGTGTATTAAGTTAACGATTGATGCAGACGTCACATGTAATGTTGCCTGAATAATTGTCGGCAGATGGTTGCGAATAATGTTCGCCGAAATTTGCGGAACATGATCTACGTTCATTAATGAAGATAAGAGGGCTGCCGGTCGTGTGCTTGCCAGATGTACTACGCCCAGTCGGGATACTGTCGCTAGACTTGCACCGGCTAATTCATGAGTCTCAAATATAAATCTTTGGGAACAGAAAAAATGAAAGGAAAATTTAGAGTTACATGTTCATGGATTTGATTTATCGTGATATTCAATGGAAAAATTATGAATTTACTTGACATTTGTTCCGAGTTTGACACCAACTCCATTGGGTAGTGTGAGAAGGCGATTATCGTCAAGTACAGAATTCAACGCTTCCGCCCAGCCCGGCTCGACATCACCATCGAAAACAACCCATAGCGTGGCATCAACGTTCGACGAGATAGCTACCGATAATAAACCCTCTTTCCATTCCCTGCAATGCAGACAATATAAAAATAAAATGGCTCATGTTCTACATGCGATTTATTGTAACTATCGCTTTGGATTGGTACATATCGCACCTTGTTTGGGTGTCGATCTTTCCGAGAAGTAGCGACTTTGGTATAGCTCCAGAATAAATCAACATTTCTTTCAAATTTTCTCCGAGTATTATCAATGCTTCAAGTAACGTTTTTCTTACGAGCGTTTTCCCACTTCCGGGAGCACCAACCATTGCTACACCAGTTCTATTTTTCAGTTGATCAAATAATTGTTCACATCGCGTTACTATATCTAATTGGAGATTTCTTGAGTGGCAAATTCCTTCGAGGATTTTTCTTAATTCTTGTTTAGTAACAGATATTTCTGATGACGATTGATCTATATGGGGGAATACATCGCGAAGTAAACGCTTGAATTTCACCACATCCTCTTCTGTTAATTTTGCTATAATCGTTGATTCCATTGCTCCTACAACACGCTCGGCCTCATTTCGAGAAACCGGTGTTTGAGCAATTCCATTGACAATGGACCTGAAATACATATAAGTATATAACTCGTGAAATGTAATTCCCACTCAAGGTTGACCCCTTACCTTAGAAGTCTCAATCCCCAATCATAATGTGGTTGTCTGGATAATAGTTTTTCAGCGATATCAAGAGTCTCAATCAATTGACGTGCTAGAGTGGAAGCATCTACGAAGCCTGCACATTCCAGTAGAGCTCTAACAATATCATAGCTGAAAAAAAACAGAGAGAAGACGAATAAGTTAATGACGATAGTCATCATGCAATAAAGTCGGATCAAACCTATCGGGGCGCGCCATGCCAATGGGTCTGAAGAGTCGGGCCAACGAATCCGGAAGTTTGTTCCTGCCACCATAATCACTTCCCATTGGATTCATCGTAATGAAAATACAACAGTGCGGATCCAGCCTAATATTTCGTTCGTCAATTTGTATATGCGCGAGGTTGTCTCTTACAGCTTCTTGTAGGGGTCGAACAAGCATTGTTACAGCGCTTAATGTTTTCTCTTCCAAGCGATTAAATTCGTCAAAACATCCCCAAGCTCCCGCTTGTGCTAACCCTCCAAGAATTCGTTTCATTATCATCGCATCAATTCCTAATCAAAATTAAGTCGTTGAAATTATGTGATCCACAGTTGTATTGAGAAAAAAAGAGGATAAAACATCATTCATAAACCTTCGTCGCAGTTGAAAACAAGAACGTGACGGCCAAGAATAGCAGCGAGGGCCTTTACGCTTTCAGTTTTACCCGTACCAGCTGGTCCAGTAGGACTTCCACCAAGTCCAAGTTTCATAGCTTGTGTTAAAGCAAGGAAACATCGTTCAGTGAGTGGTGTTCTTACTAAACCAACAGCTGCTCCTTGGTACTCGAATCGGTATGGAAATTCGGCATCCGCACATTTGACAATTGGCCCATTTTTCTGAATGGAAAGATGGGTGGAGAAAAATGCGTAAAATGAGGATATTTAATTGCGTCGCTTGAAAGACTAAAAAATCTTACAGTTTTGTAACATCTCAGGTGTCGGTTCCATGACCACGATGTTTTTTGATCATTCTCCATTAGCTCCAATAAGCTTCTGGTGACATCTAAATGATGTACAGTCTCCAAAAGTAAATTTCGAGCTTTCTGCGTTGTCAGGGTATCAGCCTCATTTTCGACACTACGCAGTTCTGCCCGACACGTTTCCAAATGCTTGACCAAATTTATCATTGAGGATTTCCCATCTTTTAATGCCATTTCGCAGCGTTCGGTAAATTTTATACGTGCCGAAAGCAATAAAACTTGAGCTGGATAGATCAAGAGATCGGGATTCGTATCAACAAGACATTTCTCAAGACTTTGAGACAGTGCACATCTCATCTCGTCTTCCAAATGTTGCAACCATATTGGTAGTGGATCGGAAAGATCAATGGATGACGGAAAAGTTAGAACTTCACCCTCAGACGAGATCACTGAAGTCAAATGCCCTTCTCGTAGTTTCACTGAAGCGACACCTTGAAATAACTTTGGTAGGTGTGCGTTCAAACATAAATGACTACTTGATATCAACTCTAGAAGATCGTCGTCGCACAAAAAAAATAATCGTGGATATGCCGACCGTTTCTCCTGAAGTGAAATATGAAAAAATTGAGGCATAATATTATGTTACGAATCATCATAAATGAATTTCACATAAGATTGTTGCTTACTTCAAGAAATTCGTCCAGTTTTCTCTGACATTTATCTAAAAGATCTTTCAAATGATAAAGCGCTGCGAGTGGGAGTGTTCTGAGTGAAAGGACTCTAGGGTCTTTTGCAACTTCATCCATAAGACATCTATTATGAAAGATACATCGTTCAATTTTTCATTCAATTTTTTTTGCGATTTTTTTATGACTTACCGAAATTCCTTATCGGCTTTGGACCATTTCGCAGAATCACCAGGCGCCACCCCGCTACTATAAACAGGTTCTAAATAAACCCATTTCCTCTGCAATAATCCTAATATCTTGAGCCGTTCTTCGAGTTCGCAAAGGGCAAAAAAAAAAAAAAAAAAAAAAAAAAAAAAAAAAAAAAAAAAAAAAAAAAAAAAAAAAAAAAAAAAAAAAAAAAAAAAAAAAAAAAAAAAAATGAGAAACAAGGGTCAGTTTGATAGTTAATGAAATGTGAAAAATTAAATCAGAATCATTCGAAATGTCATCGCATATATAGTAAAAATTCACTTCAATATGGAAGGATTAAACTGATATCAGGATAAAAATTGTGGCGCGCAAAATGTGATGATAGCTGAACATGAATTGAACAAACGTCCCGCAAAACAAAACTCATATGAAGCATTATTGATATTTCGTCTGTAAATGGGAGTCGTTCTTGTCCGAGCAAAATCAATTTGATTAAATTTACATGGCAAAATATATATAAAACAATTTAATTTACGAGAAATTTACGATTGGTACTTGAAAATGGATGTTTCGAACAGTAGCATGAATTTTTTTTGAATTTTTCGAGTGCATTACCGGAGGGGAAAGACGGAAGGACCCCGTTTACAGACGGAAGGTGCGGAAAAAACCTTTGTATACGAAGTGTTAATGATATTAATCGTGCCTAATTGGAGAACACAACCATCCGTTTCTATGAATTCATCTGATTGTTTTATCAATTTTCAAAATGACGCAGAGCTTCTCTACGAGAATAATTGTTCCATGCACAATGTAAAATTGATTCTATGGTACGAATTCCCGCTACGGCATTCTACGGAAATTCCTGAGCAGAGTCTCAATTTCAACATAGTACCATGATGAGACGAAATGAAGTGAAAATTTCCAATATGGATTTTAATAGCAGTATAAAAAAATAATCGAAATATCAAACACTAAGATATGTTAAATGAAAGTGTGCCATAATACAAATGAAGTTGCATACAATATGGGCGTGATTATTCAAAAACAAGACTATTTTTAACGATTGTTTGCGTGGAATACGAATATGACACTTCAGATGAACTCGAAAAATGTTGCGCGGTTTTAAGCTTTCGCGTAAACGTCAAATTATAACATTCTTTGTTAGATGCGAATTTCCAGAATACGATCCTCATTCAAAATCAGATGTGGTATGAATGGAATGTTCTTAATCGTATGTATTTTTCGGAAAATAGGACGGGGATTAGAAGCGCGTGATTGAGTTCTATTTTATAAATAAAATATCATAAAATTACAATCTAATTTTTAGAAAAACTCATAACAATGTGGTAGGAACATTCAATTCATGCCACATGAATGAGGATCGTATTCTCGAAATCCGCATCTAACAAAAAAATGTTATCATTTCATATCAACGCGACAGCTTAAAGCCACACAACATTTTCCGTTTTTCCACATGTAATATTATATTTACGCATTTTCTGAAAGGAATATTTTCTCCGGTTTCTGTATGGTCCTGCTTGGATCCTACACAATAGTCTCGTTCGATTACCCACCAGGTACCCACCAGTTTTGCGTCCAATCAATCGTTTTCATACAGAATAGTTCCTTACCAGTTCGTGCGAGAAGTTCCGCATATTCTCCCATCAATGATATCGTCACATTTTTACTGTCTTTGGATTCATGAAGACGAAGGGATGCTGACGCTTCCCAAGATTCGACTTCAATTAATGCTTGACGGATTCCACTTTCAGCAACTGCTCGTTTGATTATTTCTTTAATTTTCTCAACATTAGATTTGATTTCAGGTGAAACTTTCAACAAATCTCCCAAAGTTATGTCTTTGGCATTTTCCTCAAGCTTCAGAACACTTTTCAATTCATTCCAGTGCTCTTCAGCGAGTTCATCGCCACGTAATAGTTGCACCCACTCAATTCCATCCCGGAATTCTTGGATTTTTTTTCCAACAAATGTATCTATCTTCATTTCAGTGTTTCGGAGTTCTGTGTTATTTGAAACTTGCCCTTTGATCTTCTCCTGCCATGAGTCCAACCAATCGTGCAGTCTCGGAATACGTCGTCGAACAATACTCCATTCATCTGACACCTGATTGGCAAGTTCCTTCATAAATTCCTCTTGGAACCGGCAATTTGACTCTTCGGCTTGAAGTTTTACTTCTAAATCTCGCAAAATATCAGAGTCTTCAACTAATATTTCATCAATACTTGAATCGACGCGTTGGCAATCCGCAATTAGTAGATCCTTTTGCTCTTTAAGCGATACCCAACGTTCTCTCATTGAAGATAACCATTCAACTGTGATTGTTTCAGGTTTCGATATCCACCGTGTGTTCCATCTGTCACGTTCATCTTTGAAAGCTGCCGCTCGATGACGCAAATTAATTTTTGCATCTTCAAGTTGACGTGCTATAATGGTTTTATGACGATCTAACTGATCGGATAGACCATCCCACGATGTACAGGCCTCAGGAACACCTTGAAAATCGTATCAAATTAGTTGTGGGCGTTCAGTTCCAATTCGATTCGAGAATATTTTTTGTCATAGATATACTACATACCATCTAAAAGTTCTTTTGTCCAAGCTGTCATGACTTTGGCAAATCCTATAGCAGTCTCAAGCTCTTGCCTCATACCAGAAGATTGTTCTTCAATTCTTTTATGGGTCTCGTAAGCAAGACCCACCTCTTCCGCATTTACTGGATGTCGATCAAGTTCTTTCATGGCAGACGATAGAAAATTCAAGACTAAAACGAGTCTCGACGAAGCTACTGCTCGTAAATTTGACGATAAGTATTCCCAATGTCGCCGCGTTGCAGATTCTAAATCATTCCGTGTTGTTGTAGTATCCATTGTGAAGCAGTATATTTTTTTTTTGCCACCACGAAGTTTTCCAATCTAGAATATGAAATGTTTCTGTACAAATCGGGAGGGATCTTGAAAATTGTTAAGATTTTCCTACCTCTTGGGCCCATTGTTTCGCATCCCTGAAGGACTTTTCCCATTCTTGAGGTGAGAGTTTCTTCAAACTTTCAATACACATGTTAATGAAACATTCCACTATAATGATGAATTGTTATAGCTTATTTAAATATACATCAGTGTAATCTTACCGTTCACTGTCAATTTCAACAGGTGTTGTTAATGACAACCATTTAAACTTCACAGTTTCAAGGGACACAAGGGCCGATTCCGCTTCCTTGTAAACCCCACCGAATAAATGAGCACTTTGTTCCACAATTACACTAAATTTTCCCTCTACAGGTTCACCAACACCACGAAAGTTCATTGGAATTGCAAGAAACCGACGAATTCCAGAGTATAATTTCGCACGAATTTCTTCCAAAGGTGGATGCCATTGCAATGTGTTATCTCTATAGATGAGTTCAATGCAGATCTCCGGTAATTTCCTTACTAATTTCGGTAGCGCAGCGCTAAAAGTCACCAAAACCCATTTTAAGCTATGACGAAATGAAAGATAAGTGTATATATGTTTACCGATAAGCAGCTCCCAGTACTTTCAGAAGCTGTCGATCCCAATGAAGTTTCCATGCTTTTGTATTGCCATAAACAGTTTCTACCTCGTCTACAATCGTTCTCATTTTTTTCAAAGAATCCTTCCAAATTCCTTGACTCCCTACCAAATCAACAACTTCACTCTTCAACAAATTAGCCACTAAATCTCGAAGTTGTGTATGTTTAGATGCCAACTCCGAATTTTGTCGAGCAAATTTACGGACCTGAAGAAAAATATTTACAATCAGTTCCTCGTTATTTAAAATCGCTGACTGTTGAACAATTCAATGTCGTACGAATTCTTTGAGACGATTTGTGTATGCATCAACAGCATGAAGGTCAGACCAAATCACTCCAGACTGCTCTTGTACAGCCCTTGCGAGTTCCAAAGCAGTTGAGAGCATCAACGGCCTCTGAGATGCAATCATTCTGTCACCAATGGTATTATGAAAGTTGGCGATTTGTTGAAGTGCTCTTGCTCGTCCTGCCAATGCACCCGCGCATTCTACCAATTCTCTAACTTCTCGAGGTAATTCAATCCCTAAACCAGAGAGTGCTCGCGATTCTTTGACAAAAGATATCAGTTTCGCATCATAATTTACTTTCATCATACTTTTGCCAACCAATTCAACCACGGGTGAATCAATTTTTAAAGTCAGTTTTTTTTCTGCCATCATATCATCAATACCAGTTGTCTGTAAAACAATGATTTCATCGAAGTTTAAATATTCGACATCATTTCCTAATTCAAAAACTCTATTAAATAATTACCCACGTCTCCACAAAATTATGTCGCTTCGCTTCAGCCTCTTTGATGGCAGATGCGATTTTTGATATAGCACTTTCATAACCCGGAAGATCATCGAGCAATTGCTCCGTCAACATGTAGAGAATATTGAGTTTTGATTCTCCTAAGCGCACAGCCTGAATTTCTTGCAATATCTGGGGGTAGTTCAATAAATTCTCCGCATCCGGTCCACACTGACAAGCCACTACAGTACGTAATGAGTAAATAATTTGAATTGGTATTGTGATAACAGGCAAAAAAAAATCATTTCAAATATTACCAATGACATCATCTAAAACAGAAAGAAGTGTTTCTCGTTCGCCACGGAGAGATTGCTTTATGTTGTTTATTTTTAATAATTCGGAATACTTTCGGAATTCCCCTACTAATAAAATCGGATTATTTATAGTGGCTATTTGTATCTTCAAATTTTCAGTAACCCGTTGCTCCACGGGCTTCAAACCTTCCTCAAATTTGCGTTTCATCCTTATCCATTCGATGTCACTATCATCATCGCGCAATATAATACTTAAATCTTCAAAGCTTTCCAATGAATTCCACATATCCAAACGCGATTTTTCACTACCAGATAATAGTCGCGTCATTTGACGGTGTTGCAGACGAATATCTACTGTTTGTCTGTAACGAGAAAACCAGAAATATTTACAGTTCGGCATCGAAAGAGAAATTTCATTGCAGAGAAGTGGAATTATTCTGGAAAATGAACTGTTAAACACACACACATATCGAATTACCGATTGAATCGTTACAAACCTCAAACGATCACACAATTTCGAACACTTCATTGGAACAAATGATCTACCCAGCCATGGATGCAGTGATTGATGTGGCCAAAAAAGGGTGGTTAACCTTTTGCAAATAGAGACCCATTTTTCACATATCGCCGCAGCATTGGCGATCGCATCATCCTTCATCCTGGTGTCTGCATCACGAATCTGCGATTGAGAGAATTGCAGAGTGGGATACATATTTATGTTAGAGAATAAATTTGTCGAGAAGATCTTCATTAATTACAGATATCCCCAACGTACCATTTCACTCAATAAAACTCGAATTACAAATGCAATATTATTATCAATAATATCTAACAATATTCTCATTTTTTCTTCTGTATAATAGGGTGTTTCTAGTTTCCATAGATCATCTATATAACCTGCAATCACTTCTAGTATCTCTTCAACTCCGCCAAGACCATCCCTGCAACAAAGAAAAAATTAACATTTTCTTTTAAAATATAATATGCGATAAAATAAATTGATGGCTCACGAACTTGGAGTTTGTTGCACTTTCCAATTCATTTCCAATGTTTCGTATAGTTTTAATCAGTGTATCAATTATTTTTTTATCCTTCGTTTTTTTGATTTCACTATGTTTCTTCTTCCATGAAGCTTCCTCTTCAATTAGAGACACTGCAGGTCTTGGTGCCAGAATATCTTCTTCTAATTTCTTCAAGCACGTTATGCTATAACCCGATGATTGGAGAGTTGGGACCCAAACTTCATGCAAAGTTTCCATGAAAACTGATCCTGGGTTGCCAATAGTAGACGTTACATGCACCAAGTCGTGAAAATTTTCATTTGTAATTGAGGCTGACTTCGTCTGCGAGGAAATACATAAACAATCAAAGTCCCCTATTTTTTTGTTTCATGTAGATCGAGCGATCGAGTCTATATTAACATTAGCACTGTCCGATTTTCCTACACTCAAGTAACCAATAGAGTTGGAAGCAATGATAAATGATACTGAATGACAGAAATTGATTGTTGTGTACAAATGTACAGAGCGCAGTGTTTCATATAACGAGATCCATCCAACTGTCTATTTGCCAAATTGGATTGAACGAAATTTTGTCATCAAGGGGTTTTATCAAGACAAATTACACATTTTGTCAAGGGAGGGAAATCATGGTATGAATTTCATCAATTTTCGTATTTCGTTTGCTCTTTCAACTACAATATTGAAATTTATGAGAGAAATGTATTTTTCAACAATTTCAAAAGACTTAGTTGTTCAATTTAAAATTTTTACCAACCTTAAAAAATATTAATGTTTTTTCACTATGGGCTGATGGTGGCTCATTCGTGAACTTTAACACGATATTATCATCATAATGATTGAGTTTAACACATAGGATTCGGCATGTTGCGACATTAATGAATTTATCGACTGACGCATGATCTTCAGGATTGAAAGATGATGTCTTTTTTTCGATCCCCAAAAAATCATTAGCCGTTAAAATGATAAAAGTTTCACTTTTATCTATTCCCACCATTTTTCACGTTTCCCACTTCACAATTATAATAATTAAAGCCAAACTTTATGAATCCCTTATAAGGAATTCATAGCATTATGAATTTTCAAACACTTTATTTCATTTCCCTTTTTCCACTCTGAACGTCTCATCAACAATAAAGATTTAAATGCTATATCTTGCAAGTTTCATGACATTCGCAATGAAATAGAAAACATGTATGCTCATTGCCATGACGACGCGAAGCACCACAAGTCAATGTATTATATTATATAATGTATGTGCATTCATAAATATAACGGCGATGTATACGTAGAGCCGGTATGCAACATATACTTTCAAAATCAAATCCTCGATTATCTATACTTTTACTCCACGTGACGCGTGTTTGTAAAATTGACCAATCACAATCTAGCATACCTTTTTATCTCTCGGTATACACGCCCGGTGAATAAATGAATTTCCCAAAAAACATTTTACTTTCCCAAAATGAGGTAAATATTTGAGTTTAAATATGTCTATTACTTAATTATAATGGAGCAATTAGGTCAATAATGCATATAATATTGATAATCATCATTTTCACATAATTTCTGCATAACATTTCCATCTGTTCTTATTAATTATGAATCATTTATTAACAAAATTTCATTTTGTTTATATTCTATGCAATATCTTTGCGTTCAAATATTCGTCTCCATTTCAATCGTGGTCTGCCTTCTTTTCTGTGGCCGTTGCAGGGTACCAACCAATAACTGTTTGTTTTTTTTTTGTCCACCTGTCGTTATACATGCCCAGTGAGAGGACGAAATTCATGTTTTCAAACGCGGAATAAAATATTGATTTATCAACAAAGAGAATAGTACTGAAATAGTAACAATGTAGAATTGAATGTAATATTCCACACCAATTAATGTAATAATCACGCGCGATCATGAACACAAATCCGCGAATCAACAGAGATACAAATTACTATAGGCATACAAACTAATTCCATAAAAAACATAATCGCGTCAATTTTATACAAATTACACTCTATAATATTCAATCTTATACAAACATTCAATTATAACATCATCATTCACACCCTGCGTCGCACCACCTCGATGTTGTTTGTAATTCTACGTTAAACAAAGTGTTTCTTTGGCAAGTTCCCTTGAAAATCTTTTCAGCATACAAATTTAATCCTAATTTACTTTTATTTCATATATCTGTAAATACAGTTGGTGCATTCTTCACGAAGGAAGAGTAATCGAAGCACTGCAAATTTCAATTGGAACTTCTTGGAATAGCGAAAATCTCTATCACGTTGATGCCATTCCTCTGCCTTTCTGTCTGGGTTGATGCCTTTCCATGAGAAGACATTTTGCAGCAAAATCCTTTGTTTACAGCGGAAATTGATTTTCACGAATTATTCATGTTGTGCAGGATTCGATTCTATCGAAGAGCGTGAGAATTATCTACCGTGTACCCATTATCTACACTGGAATCCCGCGAAAATTACGGCATCGAGAAACTTATACTGAAATCATTCTTATTTCACATCACTATCGTGATCATCATTATAATTTCTAACTTAAGACATTTTGGCGTTAACATCATCTAGTTTCATTGGACGAAATGAATCATGATATTTGATGTAAAGTCAATGAATTCACAGTTAATTGGAGGTATAATCTAAAGGAGTATAATTACAACTACTGGGTCCAACTTCGAAGATGCGAAACGCAATGACGGACTAAACAAAAAAACATGAAGAGAATACTAAAAAGTGATCGCGTACTGTCAACTGTGACTGCTGTTTCGGAATAGGAGCATTGCATGCGAAGATGATTCCAGAGCAGATATTACGTCGGCCTGTCTTGATCATGTCTTTGATCATATATGAATCATGTAAAATCATGCATGAATTTCAGATGAGGAGTTATACATTGTGCATGTTCATGGGTGACTGAGCATGATTAAGTCTGATCTTGTATGAGCTATATGTATGCATGATCATGCATATACGTGTCACGCGTGATCGAGTGAAATTCATGGATATCCATGTATGATCCGGGACTGTTCATACATGTATAATTCATTACCTGTCATGGATTACACATATTTATGACTGAACTACATGTGATCGGTTATGGATTATGCATGTTTATTCTTCAATTATACATGATTATGCATGATAATTTCTTTCTCGCGGTCACTGATGAGTGTTACAATAGCCTAAAATAGTCGACAATGACTCCCAGATAGCAATATGAAGTCTTAATCAGGTCTGTAAGAGCTCAGATTTATGATTTGGACGTCAGAGCCAACATCCGAAAGAACCTTTTAAGAACTG